>JAUZSU010120384.1:0-30514 GCA_034780255.1 Parotocinclus maculicauda
AAATGATTGATTAAACTTACTAACTTTATCAAGAAAACTTTAACAGGTTTTATTACAGACAGACAGTACGAGGTTTCTGTTTTGACAACATGCATGTAAAACTGTTGGAAAATGTCAAAATAAATATTGCAAAACGGTTTTACTATTGGACAAAATGAAAATTGAGACGTAGAATGGGTCCATATAATAAATATTTAGCCATCTTCTATAAGAGCAGGTGTGGCTCACCTGCTCAGGGCTACTACTAGGAAAGTTGTGAGTTCAAATCTTGATGGCAACCCAGTATCATAGAACTTGAGGGGACTCTGAAACATGGTGGAGACTCCAGGGGAGACTGAACACACACATAAATGAAGCACATCTCAACCCAAGAGCATCAACAGATGGAGAATTAATACCAATGGACACAGACATGAAGTCCTGTGCAGTTAAGAATAAAGATATTTTAAATGTCATGTTGCAGATGCCATTTTCTGGAATGACTTACAGTCTTACACTCCAAGAAGCTGTGGGTTAATGGATACAACAGTGGCATCAACTTGGCAGAGGTGGAATCTGAACCCTGGTCCAACCACTAGGCCACCACAGTCCCAGTTCCACTGGCCATTAGAACTAAGTCGCTTTGTTTTTAAAGGAGCAGCTCAAACCCTGCATAATCTGAGCACCTATGGTAAGTAGGTTTATGCAATCTGTCATCTAGAGCACATCCAAGTTCTACTGTGTTCTTCTTCTATGCATGGATTATGCAGATCAGGGATGCCACCACATGACAGTACTATTAAGCCTAATAGTAATTTGAAGGCACCCTACTTTGAAAAACAACATTAGCAGAGCATGTGGCTAGAGTGACAGGAGCAAAACCCTCACACCATGGAGCACTGGCACTTACGAACCCCCATCTGGTGAAATAAATTTGTACATTTTGAAAGTAATCTGGACAATATACACACAGAGCAGGATACTAACCAGGCAGGCTTAGCATTGGAAACCAGTGCTTTACCTACTGAGCCACACTGGTTTGTATTCTGCCTCTTAAAAAGTGAGATATTTTGGGTAAAGTCTTGCATTTCAATTACTGGTGCCAGATGGTGAGATCCATATAGATCCATATCTACTGCTTACAAAAAGTAGGGAATATTTTAAAATCTCACATGATGAAATATCCCCTAATTTTTGTGAACAGTGTAGGTTCTCAAGCTCCTAGGCATGCAGCTGTGTAGCTCTGAATCCAAAAACATAAATTGGAGCACAATGTTGAGGTCTGACATGCTAGGACAAGATTTTAAAATAAACACAAAGCCAGTGGTGTGATCTCAATAATGGAGTTTCACGAGAAAGCTTTGGTAGGTTCTGAACCAGATGGCATCTAATCACTCAGTGATATAAGCTGAAGGAGCTGCACCAAACACCAAACAGCTCTAGGGATTAGCTATAGGGACCCACATAGCTCCCCAGAGAACTCAATTAGATCCACCGGCCTTTTTATTTGTGTTCACTCCACCAGTAGGAAGCATCACAATTTAAGTGTGAGAATCTGTTGTTTATGCAGCTACTGGTGAACAAATACTGTATATTTAAAATATTAGAAAATCTATTTTGTTATTTATTTTATTACTAATTTAAATTTTATTACTGATTTAAATGATATAAATTACTTAATTTTACTATTACTTTATTATACTTTGATGTATTTATTCAATTAACATCTAGGCCACCCATGGAGGATGGGTCCCATTTTGAGTCTTGGTCCTCCCAAGGTTTCTTCCGTCTACTTTCAGGGAGTTTTTTCTTTCCACTGTCGCCCTAGGCTTTCTCAATTTGGCCTTTTAAGATGATATAAGATTGTAAAGCTGCTTTGAGACAATGATCCATTGTAAAAAGTGCTATATAAATACATTTTGATTTAAATTGAATTGAATTGAACTAAATTGAATTGAATTGAATTTAAACATGGCAGTTGGCATAGAGGGCACAGTTCTTTTCACAGTGTGAAACCGCCTTTAGTGTACAAGGAGAGCAGGACCAAGAACTGTTCCCTGAATATCTTTTGTAGTAGTCATATGAGGTGTCTCACCATGAAACTTGGTTGGATCGATCTTCTAGGAGAGTGAGGCAAGTGTGTGGCCCCAATGCCCAAGTTAACAGTGAGAATCTGATTATTTAAGTTGTCAAAAACAATAGGCAGTTCCATGATAAGAACGTTTGTATTTACATTTACAGCATTTAGCAGACACCCTTATCCAGAGTGACTTTGTATTCTTCCTAGTGTTTTAGCCTAAAAACACAATCCAAACAGAACCAGTCAGAACTTAAAGAAGATCCAATAAACACACAAGCAAAGAGTGTTGTTGTTGTTGCTTTGCATTTTTAGTTAAGCAATGAGCAAAGATGTTTTAGTTGCTGCTTGAAGACAGTAAGACACTCAGCAATTTAGACATCCAGTGGAAGTTCATTCCAACACCTGGGCACTGGGATGAAAAAGCATCTAAATGCTTGTCTTCTTTTCACCTTACATGGAGGATCTATTCGAGCTAAGCTTGTGTGGTTATAAGGTACAGATCATGGTTTGATTTGAGTAAGATGGTGCTGTAAAAGTGAAGTGAATGCAGCAGTTTGGTTACATGAGATACCTTGGGCAGATTAAAAACCAGGCAAGCCAGTGCATTCTGAATGCGTTGCAGGGATATGATTGTACAAGTCAGAAGACCAGCCAGAAGAGCATTGCAATATCCTAGTGTTGATATAACAAGAGACTGGAGAGGTAGCTGGGTGCCTTCCCTGAAGAAGAAGGATCAAATTCTCCTGATGTTGTAGAGCAGGTACCTACACAAATATGAAGAGAGAAGCTCAACTGGTTATTAAAGATAACCAAGATTTCGTGCTTTGTTTCTGTGAAGGTGTGATGGATGACTTTAACTGGAAGATGGCAGGATCTTGATAAGGGGACCCATCTGCAGGAATGTAAAATAGTTCAGTTTTGCTGTGGTTTGGCTTTAGATGATGAGATATTTGGAGGTAAATAGAGGATGAGCTGAGTTTCATCATCATAATAGGAGATAGGAGAAGCCATGAGAGGTTGTGACTTCACCAATGAAAATTGGTGTAGAGAAAGAAGAGTAGAGGTCCTGAAACTAAACCTTATGGAACTCCAGCTGCAAGGGCATTGGGTTCAGATACAGATATATGATAACTGATAAGAACGAAGAAGAATATTGCCGGTAAGAAGCAAGCCACTGCCAGGCTGATACTGTGATACTGAAGTACTGGAGACATGGTGTTTACCTTGGCTCAGTGAACTGAGTCAATTACTATGAGGAGAGCCGTTTGTCTAGAATAGCCTGTCTTCTCACCAGACTGGTTGGCATCAAGTAGGTTGTTTACTTGAAGAATGGAGACTGGCTGTCCAAGAACAGTATGTTCAAGGGTTTGGACAGGAATGGAAAGAGTGAGAAAGGCCTGTAGTTAAACATGTCAGGTGGGTTAAGATGTAACTTGAATCATCTTAAAGAAAGAAGGAACCAGGTCAGATATCAGTAATGTGGATCATTTTTGTGTTATATGGTGCAATGTTGCCTGAGTAGGAATGGATAATACTTGAGCCATTGAGCAAGTTGTTGGACGACGTGTAGTCATTACTGTCAACATATCTTTAGTAAGTGGGTTGTGAATGTTGAAGTCAATTGATGAGCATGGGTTTGCTCCACCCATTTGGCTAGACTACAAAAGGATGTTGGTCACCTTTTGTGCAAAATGAGTCTTGAAATCCTCTAGTCTAATAGCGGTGGTACAGTAAACAGGGTGCAAAAGTTTAAGGCCACCATTAAATTAGACAAACCATTGTTTTAGCAATGCTATAATAACTCTATATAAGAAGTTCTCAGACTGTTTACTAGAATACAAAATACTGAAAATTTGTATGCAGTATTTAAAACTGAAAAAAGCATTGATGGGCTACAAGAGGTACTTATTGTGAACAATAGAATCATCTGGCACCTTCATTGGGATGCCAAATTGACCCTTCTACAGTCTGAGAAAGCTTTTTAAATGTTTTTGGAAGGCAAGAAACTACATGTTTTGGAGCTGTAACCTGCTGAAAAGGTTATGCTATGCTAAAGTTCATAAAGATTGGAATGAAGGGCAGTGGAAGAGTATTATGGAGTGATGAATGCAAGTTTGAAAGTTTTGGGTCCAAACATCAAAAATATGTTATATATGGTCATTATACTAATGGTAAAACAACAAATGTAATGGGCTATGACTTTTGCGCTGTACTGTAGTTGAGGCAGGAGGGCAGAATAAAAAAGAGCACAATTTCCTTGGATCTTAAATGCAAGTTAGCGAGAAATAAAACTGGCTGCACTGAAAGAAAACCAGAAAGAGGCAAGCAGTGCTGGATACACAGCCAGGTCTCTGGCCAATTTTTTTCTAAATTTTTCTCTCAGCACTGTGCAGACTTGATCTATGAAACCACAGATTATCAGCTAGCCAATTGGAAAAGTTTGAGCAGACAGTAGCAGCAGCAGTTTCAAGCATTTATAAGTATAAAGTACAGTATACAGATGAGAGGACAGCGAAACAGACCAAAGAATGAAGCAGAGGTTTCATATTTCTTCTGGTCGTCTCTATAGTGATGCAGACGTGAGCTCAGAAGTGAATCAGTCTCACCATTAAAGTTGCCAAGCATGTTCATCATCATGTTGAAGACATGAAGTTTGGAAAACTTAAGAACTATAATAGCATGTAATTCAAAAAAGGAGATTTTAAGGTAAGGTTCAGGCAATGATGATGGAAGTCAAAATAAGTAGGACTGTTTCCCCACCTTGACCAAATGTTCTAGGAGTTGAAGAGAGTGTTTTCTGAAGTAATCCAAGACTTCAAGCCAAGAAGTGAAGGGATAAGCGAATAGCGGTAGAAATAAACGCTAATAAAGTTGGCTTTGTAAGACATCCAGCCACATCAGTACCACAGGGGCAAGTTGGGTGAAGTCACGTCTACGCAGACAAGCATGGCGTGTGCTGAGGGCTCCTGTACTACCTCACTAGACTCCTGCAGGTAATCTCTCTTGTCTTCGCAACCGAGTTTTCTGAGAGAAAAATGCAGCTGTAACAAACTAACCTCCAGAAATATTTTTTACGAGTGATTAGTCAATTAGCCACCAGATCTGCTTTATTTGTGCTAAACCTGGGGAAGAATGCTAATGAGCCATTAACAGGTGCAAGCAATATTCTAAACACTATGATCGCCCGGTTGCCTAATTTTAGAGTAAACACAAATCTTGCAACTACAAATCTTGCTTTTCTTTCACATCGTGGAAAGCATAAGAAATACTTAATGTGAGTTTGTGGAGAGGCTTTTGGAAGCTACAGACAATGCAGAAACAAGTTCTGAAACTCACAACAGTAGTGTGCAAAAGTCTAAGGCCATACCTGTATTTTGGCCTGGTAAAATAATTACTTGATTTTTGTACCTAATTATTTCTTAGTCTATTAATTGAAATACAACCATAAAACACTGGAAAATTGTATGCAGCATCTGAAAAAATCAGAAAAATAAAATAAAATATTTAGTTTGACCTTACACTTGAGCAATAGCAACATCTGGCAGCTTCATCAGGAGTCATGCCAAGTTGACTCTTTTACAGTCTGAAGAAGATTGATCAGGAATGGTCTTTTTGGAAGGGCAGCAGCCATGTGATTGTAAAAAAAAAAACAAATGTGTGCTGAATCCAAAAGATGATTCCAAGTTTTTATGATATTTAGCTAAATCTATGATTGTTATACCATTGCTAAACCAACAGTTCTAATGGTGGCCTGAGGATTTTGCATATGAATGTTATTTATAACATTACTTGTATGTATTTTACTCTTTAATAACATATATGAACAGCTACACAGTTATTGGGGGATGCTGAGTGTGTCTACAGTAATCTCTCATCAGGCTCAGCCCCCTAACTCCCACTAAGTGGAATTCATCTTAAAACCCCGCAATCAAGGACTACTACCACAGATAATTAAATTTAAATTTTAATTTATATAAAAGTTGCAATTTTAGCAGTTAAAGAAGTCTAGTCCAAATTCCAAGCTTTTATTTAATCAAAGCTCCTCACAAGTATAACAAGACAGTATAGACACACACACACTCACTTATTCACAATGGGACGCTTTAGCGTAACCACTTGACCCCACATCTGAGTTTTGAATGAAAGAGGAGACAAATGTACCTGGATAAAACTACACTGACATGAGAATATACAAACTTCACAAGACTGGTGCCACCATGCCAACCAGTGTGTGACGTGGGGAATCACATGGTGAATAGTGGTGAGTGAGCTGGTAAATATAGTGAGTCAATTCAATAAATTACAGAATATATTTATTATAACTGATATGTTTGAAAATTAAGCCCAAATGTACAAAAGGTTAATGTTAGTGTTTACAAAATGTGTAAGGTAGGCTATGATATACAGCCTACATATAATATAATATAATATAATATATATATATATATATATATATATATATATATATATACACATTACTAGATTGCTTGTTGTATAGGGATCGACACAGAATTTAGGCACACAAATTAACACAAAACATTTTTATTAATCGCATGAAGTAATTATAGCTATATGTTACCATTACCTAGTCTGCAGCATGGCTGTTTTTCTTTTAAATATTTGCAGATGTTTTTTTTTTCATGAAAAAAATCTAAGGAAACTGGTTCACACTGAAAGCATTCAAGAATTTGACTAGATGCTTGGCATTATGGAAAATGTCGTTCCTGTAGTGACTGTGTGTGTTCTGTAATTCTGCTCGCAATCCAGGATAAAATTGACTTTTAACCCTGAAAAATAAATCGGGCACAGCAACATTTTACTGTTACCCCATAAAGTGGGTTTGATGATGCCAGTGTGAAGAACTGATTGGAATTACACCCCATCATAAAATGTATAAAATATCTAATACTACCCATAGCTAGATAAAATCGAATGTCTTTATTAATGTGTTTCTGCACCATTTGACATAATGTAAAAACAAATAGATTTAAATTGTAATACATAATTAGCTAACTACAGTTTAAATACATATATTTCTTTTAATTATTTGTACATTCGGTAAGGCAGTGTGTAGTTTGAGCACACCAAGAAAACTGGGTAGTAAAGAAAAATAAATGGAATACATAAATAAATAAACCCAGACACTAAAAGATAAAGTGGCTAATACAGTAAGAAGTAATAAAGGTGTTGGGAGAAATTTATCAACCTGAAAGTAGCCATTTGGCCTAGAAAATAAAGCAAGCTAAAAGTTAATGCTGATAGAAACATATTCGTATTTTTACTTCAGTCCTGGTCTATAAATAATCCCTAAGCATTCCAACGTATAGTAACAGACCGTTTCTTATGTAGTCATTCTCTTATTTCTATTACTGCTAATAGATTTTGAGCTCATGCCCCACACTCATTAAACATGAAACAGAAATATCATCAATTCAGTCTTTAATTACTGACGTGAACCTTATTGAACCTCATTAAAACTGTTAATTTGATCCGTTGTTGGTACGCGGGGCAGCTCTGGAAACCAGACAGTGGTCTCCGAAGGGCTTCACAGTTTAATAAGAAAGTAAATGGAAATGAAATTGATATGTTGTGCTTTTTCGCTATGTGCTGCATGCTCCCTCAATTCATTAAAGGAAAACTCCCAACATCTTTCAACCTCATTTGTATGTAGCGTGTTTGCAGTGTAAGGGGGTAGACATGTTCTCTGTTCTTGGGCAAAACATTTAGACCAAAGATACTTAGAAGAGACCAGAACAGCCAGAACAGCCGTGATAGGCATTTACTTATGACAAAACATTTTTTGTAACCGTTTTGAATTCTTCAGCCAAATAGTTAAATCTGTACAGTATTTGCATGCCGTTTTACCAGTATTGCTTTTATCAGAGTAAAGATTATTAGTTGTAAACCCATGTGCAAGTTTGTATGATTCATTCACAAATGAACATGGTGCAAGCAAAGTAATAAACAGAAGGGAAACCCTGCTAGCCGATAAGGCTAACAGGAATATAGAAGCAAAAGAAAATACTAATAATCTTAACAAACAGATACACAAAAAGAACTAATTCTAATACACACAAACAATGCAAATACCATAGGACAACCTAACAAACAGACATAGTTCTGACTTCTAGAACAAGTGGCACACAAGTAAACAATGCTTAATACTATTGACAGAGTTAATACAAACAGTCGAAGCTAACAAAGCCACATTACAAGTGCTAACCCAGACAGATAAAAACTAACACATATAAACAATCCAAACAATACATGGTCAGAGAGGCTAACAGATAACATGCTAACAAGACAAACCATGTGCTCAAATAGACAATAGCTAATACCAATAGATTATCAAACACAGAGCAGAGCTAACACAGATTAAAATAGATAATTGCAAGAAATTAAGTATCATAATCAACAAGATCACAGAAAGACAAACAGCAGAAAGGAAACAACAAACCAGGGGCGGTAGTGTCATAAAAATGCTAGACAAACAAGTGATCTGGAGTGAGGGAATAAATAGGCAAGACACAGCATGCTGTAATTGAACAGTCTTTTGTGGGAGCCAAAAAGGGTCAGCGAAGGCCATGTAGGATGATAAGGCTAATCATGTAGCTGAAAGTGTTGGGCCTATAAGGAAGGTTATTATCCCAAATTTGCTTGGATTGCACTTTGCAAGACGGTATCAGTTGTTAGTCGCTCTAGATTAGGCCGTCTGCTAAGTGACTAAATGTAAAAGGGTGAGTAAGTATAGCTTTTTGCTGGGAGCAACCCTAGACCCTAGACATTTTCAGGGTCGTGCAGTTGATCATGAATCCTGAAGGTAGTGTCAGCACTCTGCAGTGCTGGGTAGAGATTGAGGTTGCAGCTCCATGGTTGGTCAGTGCCTGATCCAGCAAGAGAGCACCACCAGGATTAGAACCTGGGTTACCACATTGTTGGATTAGTTACTCAGAAGGCAGCACTATCTGAGTACATGCATATAATTTAATTTTGTTTATACTGAGTTCTTTTTTTATAGCAGATGCTATAGCAAAGCGGCTTTACAGATACGTTGAGTCTACACCCCAATCGAGCGGGCAGAGATGACGGTGGCACAAATAACACAGTTGTCCATTGGCTTCCATGTCAGCTGTAGGTTTTCTGTTATTTTCTCAGTACAGGAAAGCACGTTAAAAATATTGTCTGTGGTAATCAAACACATGCTGTAAATGCTCCAGAAAAAGGCAACTGTTAAACAGCAAAGCTCTCACACCTGTTTCACACCAGATGTAGCATGAAATTGATGCACCAGCAGAAAGAGTTTGCACACTGAATGCATTCAAACTGGATGCAGTATTGCCTTGCACGTGTTTTGCCATGTTTGAAACAAAGCACTGTTTTGATGGCGTGCAAAGGGTTTACAAGCTGTTTCTGTGATATGTAGATATGCGGTAAATATTAGCACTAATGCCAGTTCTGGTATCAAGAGTTGGTTGGATACTGGGCTCGAGTATTTGTAAAGATAAACTTAAAAACTTATTAAACTTAAAACAAGATAATTTGATTATATTGTTGCTATGACTGAGAAGGTCGATCCCAACTTACTATCCTGTTATCAAAACGGGTGACACATTTGGCTGTTCGGCTCAGAAGTGGAAAAGTTATGCAACATTTAATTGAGGAAAACATTTTCTGTAGTAACTGCTCATGTTATAGAGAACATGCTATAGAATTCCTTTAATAAGACCATGAACCCTTCAGCAGACTGGCATGAATCTCTCAAACCCACTCATGCCTCTGGCTGAGACTGTGTATAGTATTCACTGAGCCAAAGGGTGATCATATTCTCTGTTACTTAAGGCTCTTAAGAAAGAGTGAGGAAAATAAGTGTTTGATACACTACAAAGAATAAAGAGTTCTGTCATTTTTATTGTAGGTACACTTCAACTGTGAGAGACAGAATCTAAAATAAAATACAGAAAATCACATTGTATGATTTTTAAATAATTAATTTGAATTTGTATTTTATTGCACGAAATGAGTATTTGATACAATAGAATAGAATAATAGATCTTAATGTTTGGTACAGAAACCTTTCTTTGCAATTACAGAGGGAGGTCAGATGTTTTCTGTAGTTCTTACACACACTGCAGCAGGGATTTTGGGCTAGTCCTCCATACAGACCTTCTCCAGATCTTTCAGGTTTTGGGGCTGTTGTTAAGCAACAGTGAGTTTCAGCTCCCTCCAAAGATTTTATATTGGGTTCCGGTCTGGAGACTAAGGCGACCCTCACGACCCATCTTCAATGCTCTCACCGAGGCCAAAATCATGCGATACATGTCCCCATCCATCCTCCCTTCAATATGATGCAGTCACACTATCCCCTTTGCAGAAAAGCACCACTAAAATATGATGCTTCCACCTCCATGCTTCATGGTTGGGACAGTGTTTTTGAGGTTGTACTCACTCTTTTTTTTGTCAAACATGGTGAGTGGAGTTTTTTACCAAACAGCTCTACTTTGGTCTCATCTGACCATATGACCTTCTCCCATTCCTCCTCTGGCATTTTCTGTCTTGAGCAGGAGAACCTTGCATGCCCTGATTTCTGATCTTTCTCAGAATCTTCCTTACCCCACAAGATGAAATCTTGCATGGATCCCCAGACTGAGGAAGATGGACAGTTATCTTGTGTTTGTTCCATTTTTTAATAATTGCACCAACGGTTGTTGCCTTATTACGAAGCTACTAGCCTACTGTTCTATAGCCCATCCCAGCCTTGTGCAAGTCCACAATTTTGTCCCTATTGTCCTCAGACATATCTTTGGTCTTGGGCATGGTGGAGTCTGATTGATTGAGTGTGTGGACAGGTGTCTTTTATACAGGTAACAAGTTCAAACAGGTGCAATTAATCCAGGTAATGAGTGCAGAATAAGAGGGGCTTTTTATTGAAACACTAACAGGTCTGTGAGAGCCGGAATTCTTGCTTGTTGGTACATAATCAAATACTTATTTCATAGATGTCATACTATGTAATTTTCTGGATTTTGTTTTAAGATTGCGTCCATTCTTTGTAGGTGGGAAAACCTGCAAAATCGACAGAGTATCAATTACTTATTTTTCCCACTGTATATATAGTAACTACATTAATTACAAATGAAAATAAATGTATTGTACCAAAATGTGGACTAATGTTTATATCAGCCTATATTTTTATTATGGCTTCATGCACACCGTATTTTGTAATCTCTCTAAACATGTCTGTTTCATTGCATAAGGGTCGTTTTGTTGGTACTTTGTTTTGGATTTGGATCATTTAAAGCCAGCCATCTGTGACCAGTGTCTTATAAGGGAGAGGTCTGCCATTTGGATTTGTTATTCTCTTGATAGAATGCCCTAAACCATTCGGTTTTTACATAAGAGGTGTCCATGATGCCAAAATATATGGTGCAGGATTTGTATGTTTAATGCCTTTTCCATCTAAAGAAATTCTCCTCGTTAGACATTCAGTGAAGCAATTTGTGGATTTGCCAATAAGTGTTCGTTAAAGCCTCGTTTGGGTGAGTTTGGGAATATGTCGAAGTTCCTGTGTGCATTCATTACTACTTCCCCATGTTGCTAGTAAGATGAATGCAATTTTGAGAGTGTGTATTTTGACCACTAGCAGGAATGTCCTGACAGGTGCAGTTTCCTGTCCAGGAGATGTTTCCGAGTGGGCAATTTTTAGTCCACTTTTTCTACGCTCATTTCCTAGTGTGATGAGCAGTGCAGTCCATAAATAGGGATGCTCTCAGTGGGGCTGTGGAACATGCCACTCAGTCCCAGAGGCCTGTAGCCCCTGTATTCAGAACTGCTGTATAAAGAGCAACTTGACAGGAGAAGATACACTTCGGTTTATTAGGTATACCCACTGTTTCTCACACACTTTTTTTCATTTTAGTGGCTATAGTATACATATATTCCATTATATACTGCAAGTGTAAGTATATATTACATTTACCCTTAGTTATTTAGTAAATGCTCTAATCCAGAATAATTAGCAATACAATATTGCTTAAATGATACACAATTGCAGTCTATATATAGTCAATGTTCACCTCTTGTTTATTCAGGCATTGTCCATTTTATCAGCTCCACTTACCGTAGAGAAGCACTTTGTAGTTCTACAATTACAGACTGTTGTTCATGATTTAAATCAGATACAGCAATAAAAACATATCGACTACAGTCTGTAACTGTAGAACAACAAATTGTGCCAATATGGTAAGTGGAACTGATCAAATGGACAATGGCTGTAGGAACAGGTGGTAAAACATATATATTTTCCATAAAGTGAGCATAGTTTGCCAGAGTATAAATTAATATTATTTAAGCAATAAAGATTGTTGGAGAGTTTTATTTCACTTTAGGGTATTTATATAGTCCGTAATGACACAAAAGTGGCTTTACAAAAGCCATCCATAGACCATAATTGAGCAGCCAGAGTCAAGTGGCAGTAGAAAGGAAAAGTTATCTGAGATATACAATTTATACTCAACAATTAATGGACCCCCAATATTTCCATCCAAAATGTGGTTTGGTTGTATCTCCCTTTGCTGATAAAAAGGTTTTCAACTACATTTTGAAACATGACTGTGGGTATTAGACCCAAGCACAATTGTAACTCAGTGGTCATCTCAAATCTGTTTGGAGAAGTTAAGCTCAGGGCTTTGTGTATCAGAGTTATCAAACCTTATTATGCTTAATGGCAGCAGGGCAGTTGATGAACTGACACAGAGTGTAATGAAAGTGTAATTTGAAAGTGTAGTGGTATTTACTACAACCCATTGTACTGCCATTGTTTGTCTATTGCGGGTTTACAGTGAACCTGTTAGCAGTGAGTGTGAGTAAAATTACAAATATTACTACTTAGAATGTGTCAACATAATCATATTGTGTTTTTGTCTGCAGGTTATCTGTATGCGGTTTTTGAATAATCATCAGTCACTTCTACACAACTACAATCGCCACTCACTTTATTAGGTACACCTCCTGGTTCTGCACTCACTGTCCATTTGATCAGTTCCACTTACCATTGATGCACTTTGTAGCTCTACAACTACAGACTGTTCTCTTCATACTGTGTTAGTCCCATTTACTCTGTTTTAGTGGTCATCAGGTACAAGTTGTGCTGGCATGAGTGGATCAGACACAGCAGTGCTGCCGATGTTTTTAAACACCTCGGTGTTACTGCTCCACTGAGAAAAGTCCACCGACTATAAATGTCCAGCCACAAGTATCCTGTAGGCAGCATCCTGTGCGCACTGACGAAGGTTTAGAGGATTACTAACACAAACTGTGCAACAACAGAAGAGTCTGACTTTACGTCTACAAGGTGGAACAATAAGGAGAATGTATCTTAGAAGCTCCAGCAGCAATGCTGTGTCTGATTCATTCATACCAACACAACGCACAATAACGCACTACAACTTGAATTCAACTGTTGAATTGGAAAGTGCATATATTTGGTAAATGTAGGTGATAAAATGGACAAAGACTGTAAAAACGAGAGTGTGTGACTAATAAAGCAATGCAACACTAATTGCAAGAAAGAAGTTGGAAGTCCAGTTGAACATAAGACATAGCCATGTTATAGCAAGCTAGCACAGAGTGTGTAGGTACATAGTGGATAGTAAACAAGCTGGCAACCTGCTGTCACTCTGAGTGCTGCTACACCAAAACCATCCCCTTCACCCTGTGTGAGCCACTGACACACTGACTGAACCTTACAGACATACACACATACATACATATATTCACCCACCATCCAAAGTTGAGGATGAGCTAGTTAGGTAGGCCACATCCACTGTCTCTCAATCCGGTTCTCTCTCTGCCAGTCTCCTGGCCTAGCCTCAGGCACACACAGTTGTTAGTGTCTAACAGTGGAGGTGGTGGTGTGAGAGCAAGGCATGGTCTCATTACCTCCACACACACACACACAATTCGCCTGCAGTGGCGGGTATGTGTGGTAGCTGGATCCTGATGCGTTGTGATGTTAGGAAGATAATGAGGCTCCATGGTGTGAGACTCAACACGTTCAGAGGAGTGACGGTTCTGCAGTCGACTCCAGTTCCAGAGAATGAAGGTCAGGAGGAAAATCAACCAGCTCCTCTATCCTGAAGGTTCCTCTATGATGCTCTGTATTTTGCATTCCATGTCCATCTTTTGCTGGACCCTTTGAGGTTTTACGCCCCTTGTAACTATATTTTTGGAAATTTTTCACTTTATGAAGAAGGATACAAGCAGTAATATCATTAATCATAGAGTAACCCAAGTATCAAATGATCTTAATGACCCCTTAACTCCATACGTAGTTCAATAGTCTATAGTTTAGAGAGAGAGCTGGATTGTACAGCACATTGTTGGACTATTTTTTGGAAATACTAGATAAGACTATGTTCAAACAGCAGGTAAAAGTGACTCTGTTCTGAATTTCTTTTCTTTACCTTCTTCTCTGTTTCTCTGTATGTGACACAGATTTGTTTCTTGTGAAGGGAAAAAAATAAAACTGTTCATAAAAATTAGGAGATATTTCAATATTTAGTTAAATATTCCCCAATTTTTGTGAGCAGTATGCATTCAATCGAACCTTTTCTATTCTGATCTAATTAATTTTCATATGTGGTGCCATAATCCATTTGGATAACATGCAAACTCATCAGAGACAGAGTCCAATCCAGCAATCTGGAATCCTAATAGTGCTAATCATTGTGCTGACTTCACACATAAATCAGAAAACGTCATACACTGTTGTTATTCAATGTTTTACGTTACCTTTTAATAATTAAAAAATGTAATTAGATTAAATAAACTATGGCAGCAGATGGCGTGTCGTTTAGCACAGATGGCAATGGGAGTAAGCAGTTATGGGGATGAATCACAGGGTTTACTGTCTGTGGCCTCACTTAAATGTCTGTCTATTTAGGTGCTGTCTGTACCTCTCATGTCGACCACATACTTAATGAAGTAAAGTCTGTGTTTGTCTTTTCAGTAATACAGTGATACCTTGGTACTCATCATTAATTTTTTCCAGAAGTCATGTCAAATACTGAGATAATTTTTCCCATATGGAATTGCGTACATTGAATGATTTACTATCGAATTACTATCGAATCTATTGAATTTATTATCAAATTTAGACATTAGGAGGTGATGTGCCTCCAAGGACTTACCACTGAATCTATTTTGTTTTAAAATCTAATTTGTTATTTGTTTTATAACTAATTTAAATTTTGTTATTAAAATAAATTATATTATTTACTTATTGTTTCCTATTACTTTAATATACTTATAAGTATTTATTCAATTAACATCTAGGCCACCCTTGGAGGATGGGTCCCTTGGTCCTCCCAAGGTTTCTTCCTTCTACTTTCAGGGAGTTTTTCCTTTCCACTGTCGCCTTATGCTTGCTCAATTTGGGATTGGCCTTTTAAGATAATATAAGCTTATAAAGCTGGTTTAAGACAATGCACCATTGTAAAAAGCGCCATATAAATAAATTTGAATTGAATTGGATAAATCTGTTTCAGAAATATAGACAAACCACACTATATAAGGTATTATATGCATTATTGGAGTTGTATTGTACAGTGGAACTCCTGAATTTGAATAACGGAGGAATTAAGCAGTCTGTTGTAAATAGAAACCCTTAATAGAACACTTAAGTGGTAAATAAGGTGTGTGTTATCCAGTCCAACCGGTTTCGATAATGCACCAATACACTATGCCAAACGCCTTAAGCCAAAAGAAAATGAAGAAATGTTGTTTTGTGTGTGTATGTGTGTGTGTGTGTGCGCGTGTGCTTGTTTGTGTGTGTCAGTGTGTGTGCGTTTGTTTATTTAATTTCTTACAATCCATGCATTTGTGGGTTAAGGGCCTTGCTCAGGGACTTATCTGTGGTAGCTTGGCAGAGGTGGGATTTAAACCCTGAATCTTTTGGTTCATAGTCCAGTACCTTAACCACTAGGCCACCACAGTCCCATAAGATGCTTTTTTATCATTAATTATATACAATATTGGGATCAAAAACATAATTTGGGGGTTGGGATTACATTTTACATTACATTCTACATTTTACATTACTATTTACATTACTCCTTATGTGGAAATTCGATTCAGACTTCAAATAAATCCTAATTTGAATGGTTTTTCAGAACCAATGAAGTTATAATTCAAATGTTACTGTATACATCAACACTATATAAACACAAAACTACAATGGAATACTGTAGATTAAATAAAACCACAATCATTTATAATTAACACTTTATTTAGAGCTATCATATGTCCTTTTCTTTTCCTTTGTGGTTGGTTGTTATCACTTACCTTCTTAGGACCTATTTGTTCTCGTTGCACAAAAAATAGATGTAAAAATAAAAACAATTTAAAAACAAACAATCAAGTTTAGCAGTGGAGCCGAGTTCTGCAAAGATCTGCAGTAAGTTACCGTTATTGTGAGACTGACTTTTGGCTCCTATGTTTTGACCTGAAAGGGCAAAGTTCTAGCAGGTGCACCAAGTGCTAAGACAACTTTTTCTCGAATTTGACGAGTTGCAAAGTGTCCAAGTAGCCAAAGTTTGACTGTATAACAAATAGTTTAGTTTGCACAATGTTACAGGCTATAACTGTTTAAAGATTATAACCTAAATTCACTGATTAGAGTCGGTTATAATATCTAAAGTTAGATATGAATATATTATTTCACTGGCTACACCTCAAGTGAACATATTATATAGTCTAAATATGAATTATCTTCCGCTTAATCCACACGGGGTCGCGGGCCAGCCAGTACTCACCCAGCAACAAAGGGCAGGGCAGGAACAACCCTAGACGGGGCAACCAAAAACAATTTAATGCGCGCACACACACACACACACACACACACACACACACACACACACTCCACACAGAAAGGACCATGCTTGCTCCACCCTGGGATTGAACCCGGGACCTTCTTGCTGTGAGGCAGTGGTGCTGCCCACCGAGCCACTGTGCTGCCTGGGTCTAAATGTATGGCTCACAAATATTTGCAGATTTTTCAGTTTGAAATATCCCCTAATTTTTGTAAGCAGTATATTTTGAGTGACAAAAAAGGCTTCTTCAATAAGAGTAAGCTCCCAATGTTCACCTAAAACAGCTGGCTCTGTTGCCTTACGAATAATAAAAAGCCATTTGGGAGCTAAAAGAGCCGACTCTTATTGTTGAACTGGGCCAGCTAATACGTCTCACTCAAAAAGACAGCTCAACAGCTCATTTAGAAACAACACATTACAAAGAAAACAAAGCCCTTCATTGTACCTGAGAAGATGGCTTTAAAATAGGGTTTATTAGGAAAAAATAAGATTGTGGATTATTCCTCTTTTAACAAAGCTTATTCCGGTCAGTGTTTCTGGATAATTCTAAGCTGGTCTAAGCTGTTATTCATTTGGTGCAGGAACAGGTACACCATAGAAAAAGTAATAGTCTATTGCAAGGTTCTTTAAATGTACAACCTGACCTTGACGTTGAAAGCCCTACAAGGTATTTCAATCCATGACCTCGAAAATTACTGCTTTCACCAACTGACTGTTACCACCTAACCACTGGAACCATGAAAATATATCCCTTAAATGAAAATGAAAAAAAAAACCTGCGCCCTGAAGGTGTGGTGGCGGCAGTTAAGAGTTTAAGGCTATTCAGAAGGTTGCAGGCGCTAAATGCTGTTAATATAAAATGTCATATATATATATATATATATTGGTGGTGCGAATGCAAACCAAAAAAATGTAAAGTTGACGGAGGAGCTCTTCGAAATGAGTTCCTAGAACTGTTTGGTAATACCTAACTGATGCTATGTACTGCTTGGTACTGTTTATGTGTGACATTGTTTTGGTGTGAGAACTTTTTTTAACCAACCAAAGGTCAAAACTAACTATTAAATAACATAATATAAAATATGGTGACCATATTGGTCAAATATTGGATCCAGTAAGAATTGTGCCGGAATGATTGTCTGTGGTATTCACACATACTGTAAAGATACAGTGGACAGGGAATAAGGTGGAAAAACACTGAAGTATTTGTTTAATTTTCACGGCAGACTTCTCTTTCAGGGGGATTCATCGTAGACTATGTTATTTACTGCAGTAAGCCCCCAGGCTTTCAACATGAAGCCATAAAAATCTCCACAGCGGCCGTGATGCTCGCCTAACCTCATGAAACTGTCGACTGCAAGAGCATCCTGTTCAGTAGCTTAATATTATTGACTAGTCAATGCACTCAGGCTGAAGAGCAGCTGACTGCACTGCATACGCACACATCCCTCACCGCGTCTCTACGTCTCCACGCCAACGCCCCCCTGACTGACAGGTGCGTTTGATAAGACATGAGTTTTCCATTACTGTGTCTGGGCTGATGGCTCTGAGTGCATACACGTGTAGAGCTAATACAGAACCGTGTCGGCATCACTCACGCCGCGCACTGCTGCACCCACCGCAATACTCGCTGATTGCACACAATTTCCCAGCCCGCACAATCACATGACCTTCTGTCACACAGAGACACACACATCGCACAAATAATCTCAGAGTGTGTGGGGTCGCAGATACACACACTGGGTGACAGGATTTGGAAAGTGGAATCTCAGAATAATCCATACATACAGCACTCAGTATCTGCTGTCACATTAACCACTAGCAGTAAATAAAACATGGCACTCTTTTTTTTATAAGCAGGCAGTAGTTAAGAGCAAATCTTAATTATTTATAGTCATTTATCTTCATTGGCTGCTTTATCTTGTTGAGAGTAAGGATAGGTCTAAAATACACAGCACAAGACTGGAATAAAATAGATGCTGCTCTTGTGGTAAACATTGTTTACACTACCAAAACAAAATAGTTGACTGAAGTAATGTCTAGCCAATTCAGATTTTATTAAAGCATTGTCTCAAATCATCTTTACAGGATCAGATTATCTTCTAGGGCCAAGCTCAAGTTGAGCAAGCCTAGGGCGACAGTGGCAAGGAAAAACTCCCAACATATAAGAAATAATTCTTGGGAGGACAAATATTTAAAAAGGGACCCATGCTCCTTGGATAGTTTAGATGTTAAATGTAAGAAGTAAAGTATCTAGTTACATCTTTTTTGTAGTAATAGTTCTAATAATAGTAACTTAGTTAACTAAAAAGTAAAAACAGATAAATAAAATAGCGTAACATATGCATATCTATGTTATTTCGTCCGATACATAGAGTCACTTTAGGATCTTAAAATACTCAGTGGGATAGTCCTTGGTGGCACATCGTTACCTGCCAACCGAAGGAGGGAGAGAATTACTGCCCTCTGGTGGGGCCCAGGCATTGGGGGACCGGTTTCTGATGACGAGAACAACTTAAGTGGAGCTGAGCTGAAGCGAAGAAACATAATAGTGTGTAGGACTGGCACTGGTACAAGAACTCAGTACTCAAAGTCAGAGATAAGAGAAAATGTTATGTATTAAGAGCACAGCTCTTCAAAAATCAACAAACCTGAGTGAGCACTAAGGAGGCAAGAAACAACACCCCGGATTACCATAAATCTCTTTGACTATAAACCCCCAAATCTGCCCCAAAGATACACAAGACACAATCAAGGCGGACCAAAGTCCAGCCAGACCGCCCACAAGACACTTCCAACCTTAGGTCAGGGAGTGACAAAGCAGGCTGGCCAGACACAAAGACTACCCCAGTAACCCGACCCATGTATCCCAGTCTAATCTAAACAAAATCCTGTGTTAATAAATGTTTTTAAGCCTAGACTTAAAACTTTGGAGAGAGTCAGAATCTCTGGCTGAAGTGAGGAGTTTATTTCATAGGTGTCGGTGCAAGGTATGAGAGAGTTTTTTCTCCCATTGCTGTGACTTTCTAATTCTAGGAACTAAAAAAGTCCTGCACCTTGCAATCGAAGTAGGTAAGCTGGACTGCATGACATAAAGAATTCACTCAGATAATGTAGGACCAGGCTGTGTATAGTTTTATAATGGTACAATAAGTATTTTGTAACCAATGAATTTACCTCATAACCTTTGTAGCGATGACAGAACTAGACTCATATAATCAAATTCTCTAGTTCTAGTTAGCACTCGAGCTGCTGCATTGCAAACTAATTAAAGCGTATTTATAGATTTTCTATAACATCTAGTGAGTAAAGTGTTACAGCAATTCAACCTAGAGGTTTTAAATGTTTGAACCAGTTTCTCAGCATCTTAAAAACAGAGGATATTTCTCATGTTAGCTATATTACATAACTGAAAGAAAGGAATTTATATGATGTCTCTAATGTACATTATTCAACAATAATGCTGTTTATGAAATAAGATCAAGGTTATGCTGGTCACCAAAATATGTGAGTATGATGGGGCATTGGTTGTGGGACATAGTATGTGAAAAACCAAGAAGAAATGCTATTGTGTGTGTATACTGGGTATATACTGTTTAATGGGTTGCTGATACGGTGGGGAAAAAATTAAGACGGTTACAGCATGGTGGGCAGGTATAAGGGTTATTTTGGTTACCGGTGTGAAATGCTAGTTTGGTGGGCATGTTGGTCATCAGTATGGGATGAATGTATGTTGAGTATGATGATTACAGCATAAAATGCTATTAGGGTGAGTGTGATGGTCACTAGCATGGGATGGTGGTATTATGGATATGACGGCTTGTGCATTGGATTCTGATATGTTGGTATCTTGGTGAACTTACAAGGACCGGACCAGCACTAAAAAACTGTAACCACCTTGGTCCTGCATGACCATTTAGGTGGTCTAGTTGTGTCCATTTGATTTCGTGCCTACCTATTAATTGAATTCTTATTAACTTAAATTCTCTTTGTTGCTGGATTGAGCCTCAGTGAAGGATAAATAAGTGAGCGCCAAATTCACAAAGAGCAGGCAGGATGCTGAAAGAAAGCTTTTATTCTGTCTGTCTCCTGTGTTCTCTCTTCTCTGCAGGGTGATGTATGTGTCTCCAAACCTTGGCCATCTGCAGGGCGACTGCATTCCAGCGTGACAATCCTATCAGATAGGTAATAAAAAGAAGAGTTTCTTCTCGGTCCTCTCTCTCCATCGCTCTTTTTCTTTGTCAGAGAGCTTTGCAGACAAAGCCAGGCAGGTGGATTACCCAGAGCCCTGCAACACACTCTTAAGTTTCTCCTAGATGGAGATCACACACACACACACACACACACACACACACACACACACACACACACACACACACACACACATGCACCTACCTTTCATCTCACTGTGTTATCTAATCCACTGATAATCAGCCTCCAGTCACCACAGAGACATGACAAATGATGATCAAATACATATTTACGACTAAGAAAAGCACAGAGAAAAACAGATTCTGCATAGTCAAGCATATTTCTTCAGTCGCTCTGCTGACAGGACACTGGAAAGAATATAAAAATGACAAGCAAATATGAAAAAAGCCACCAGGGTTCACATTAATCAAGCACAGGCAGCATGCTACAGCTTTACACAAATACACAGGGTAAGGCGTGCGGCTGGTTCAACCTCATAAGCCAAAAATGTCCTGTCTCGTCTCAGGTGTCTTAAGACCTGAGGCAAAGTAAGAGAACCAGTAAGAGTCCAGATTTGATTTCCAAGTGTTATAGTTATGTGTTATAGCTCAACAGTTCTACACATTTTCAGAAGTCATCTGTTTTCACAAATGTACCACAGCCAGTAAGAAAGTGTGCTGTACTTTCCTTGTGGTGCTCAGATGGAAACAAATCCATCAGACATTGGGTTTGTCATAGAGTCTGTTGGCAAAAAGGTAGCTGAGTAGAGTCAAATACGGAGAAACAAGACCAACAGAAGGGATAAGTGGGAAGTACAGTGAACTTTATTCATGTTTCAAACAAATAATACTAGGTATGTGTATATATCAATACCATGGAAATGCAAAAACAAAACACACACAGGTAGGCAACAGGCACCTTTAGAAGCTGTAGTCATTATCATGTCCACTAGGCTGAGCACACCACAAAGCTGCTTCATCATCACTTCACTACATGGCTATGAGGTTGCTTCAGATGTTACAGTCCAAGAGTGGAAGCACCACAGTAAAAACCTCTTCGCTCTAGAACAAACCCGCATAGAAATGTTGGATTGATGCAAAACTTCCTTTCACGATATGCAAATGATTGCAAGTGTGGTCTGATTACATACTGGCTTCTCATTTGGTCCCATAAATGCTTGATTGGCAATAAATCTGGTAAGATCAAGGGCAGGACATGGAAATGTTACAATCTAGCGAATACATTCCTGAGAAACCCTTACTGTCTGTGAGTGAGTTTTATCTGAACAATGCCAGCTGGAAGACCTGCCATAAGAGGCAATGTGCGTAGCCTCTGAATAGTTAGTGTCTCTCGTATCACTACTAGGGATTACCGTCTGTTACTGATCTGCCACGGCTTGCCAGATCATCACACCAGCAGTTGGGGCAGTATGTCGCTCCACAGCAAAGACCAGACTGAAGTCCTTCATACTTAAACTCCATCATCGTCACATGCTAAAAGGAAGCTGGATTTGTCAATAAATACGATATGGTTCCAGTCTGAAACAGTCCAGGTTTATTGTTCACAGCACTAAAAATCAAGGTGAGGTGATGGTGGCTGGCTTTCAAATGGGTGTCGTGACAACAAATGTTGATGAGGTAACCTGTGGCAAACTGAACTGACTGGGTGGTAAAAAGGACCGCAGTCCTCACCAGATAGACTCTGAGTTTGAAAAGGTACATGCTTGTATATGAGAGGCCTCACAAGTAATATTTACAACTAAAAAATGTGCAAACAATGGTGAGATCTGAATACTTTCGGAATCCACTTTACAAAACCACAATGGAAATTTCATGTGGCAGAATCATTTTTTAACATCGTTCCACCTTTAGTGAAACATTTAAATAGGTCAATTTAATGTAAACCGAATGAAAGGGTTAAGTGCTAAAGGAGTTGAGCAGAAATCCTCTAACTGTGGCAGCTTCTGACATTATTTAAAAGATCTACCATTATTCAAATAGTATTCAGGCTGAGTTTATTGTGCTAGCACCAAGGCCACAGAGATTATGCACACCAGCACTAAATCAATTCACCAATTAAATCTCCAATGGATTTTCCTTAAATAGAAAGAAAGCGGATGCAGAGTCAAAGGGATTTCCCAATACTGTTGGGCTTCTCAGAGCTTCCATTTCTGGTTCTCGGAAATGCTCACATTTTTAAAACAAGATCTTAAAATACATTTAAAATCTAATAATTCCTGTTTGGCCCCTCTTACAGGAAGTGGGGGCAAACAACAGGAAGCAGCACCTTGATTAAATATGCTTGACATGTCTATAAATATGAACATCCCTATGCAAAGCTAATCTAATCCATCTATTATTTATCTCATCCTGTTTCCTTTGTAAAAGATAAAGGTATCTAGTTTGCATGATGCTAACCTGGTATAAAATTCCCCTATTTATAACTACTTTTAACTACATTAGCCTCAAACCTGAGTGCAAAACTGACCAAGCACACAGAGATGTGGTGGATCAAGTGGTTAAGATATTGAGCTATTGATCACAAGGTTCAGAGTTCAAGTTCCATCACGAAGCTGCCACCACTGGATTCTTGAGAAGAGGCCTTTATTCAGTTCCTCCATCACATTTGTTGAGAAGTGGTCGGTTTGCTTAAGTTAACAGTGTGCTCCCAGTTTGGCTGGCAAAGATTTTAAACAAACATAACTCAGTGAACGAATACTTATAAATAAATATTATAACAAAATATTATGATGTATATATACTATATAACAATAAATATATTAAAATAATAGAACACAAGAGCGAGTGCTATCATGCATTAGGTCATGACTGTGATTTGCATAAGCCTAAGGTGAGTGCCATAGATAATCACAGCCACAATGTGATTAATGATTACTTCATTGTTCTATTGCTTTTATTCAACAGCTAATTGTTTACACAGTTACACAATTTATACAACAAAATACAGAAAAAAGACACCATCAACGCCAAAATAAATGCTTTTATACTGACTACACCTTCTGCCAAAAAGTATATCCAAAACAAATAGTTTATTAGTATGTGACAATTCCCTAAAAACTGCATGAACACAATATACTACAAAAGGTTAAAATACAAAATGCAAGTCAACAAACATTAAAAGAAAAAAAAAGGAAATCATTTAATTTAGTTTAATTCAATAAAATTAAAGCAAGGCGAATGAGCGAGATATAATAAAGCTTACTTCTAATAACTCCATGGTAAATGTGATTTATTGCTTTTATTTGTTTTGTTCTATATTTTTTTTTACATGAATTACTAGTTTAGTTAGTATTTCTAACTCTGGTGGAGTTTGGAAGTAAAAAATAAAGAATATTCTTATCTATAAATGGATGAACTGCAGAAAATTTGTTTAGATGGAGGAGTTTAAACAGTGGAATCCTTGTGAAGTTGCTTTATTATTTGTTTTACTTGATAAAATGTAGTGTTACTCTTGTTAATATTGTATTATTGATTTCAGTCTGTATTGTAATTGGTGAGTTTTCGGTCCAGCAGTCTTTACACAAAAGTTATTTCCGTCTAGTCTTTTCATGTGGGTATCCTAGCCTAGATTTCTCACATTAATAAGGAAAAACATCTGAGCTTTAGTTAAACAGTGAAAGTTAAGTTGAGGTCAGGGTAATGTGGAGTCAGAATTCACTGTAATGAAGGTAAACAATATTTTGTTTTTCTTTCTTTATTTTATTTTTTTTTCTTACACTGCCCTGAAGATCAATGGCACAAATATGAAAATTTTCTTCTGGAGTAAAAGCAAGAATCTATATTGTAGATTGTATAAAATCAAGTAAATTGGAAAACAGCACTGCAGTCCAATATCTTTAAAATTACCCTAAAATGCCATATGTTTGTCTTATGAAATTAAGTTGAAAGACCATGTTATTGCTTGACACTTCCTCTTTTCTGTGTATGATTGAGACATGTTGACCTTTACTTTCTCAACAGAGTAACAGTCTTGTTAGATGTCCAGTTTTCCTGAATGGCTTGATTGGACATGCCAGGCTATAGAGACAAACTAAATATTTTGTTGCTATATTAACAGTTTTGTTTTAATTCATAGTAACTATCTAGCTAAAGTATTAATGACGTTTAGATGCTATGAATGCGTCTTTGAGGGTTAAACGATAACCAAGAACTGTCAGTGTGAGGTCCCACCAAAAATAAAACAAACGGCTTTGTCATAACAGTATACCCATGCAATAGTATTTTATTTTTAACCTTTCAGCAAATGTATTCTCTGTGTGATGTTTTTAAAAAAAATATTTCAGTTATTATTTTAATATTATTATATATCAGCAGTCAAAAAGTGTGACTTTTAGTATTATTTGAAATCACATAAAACAATTGATTTCTGACAACAGATTTTTGTAGCCTGAGTCCATTTGGCAGGTTGCTTGATTAATAGGTTTCAACTGTGTTATTCCCCAGGACTTGGGTTAAATACATTGACCGGTCACTTGAATGGCACTCACTGGTTACAAACCAAATACACCAGTAAAGCAAATACAGTAAATATGTCTAATAGAGTGTAGAGAGTGAACACAGTGTTTAAAACCTCCAGCAGCACTGTTGTGTATCCAATCATATCAGCAAAACAAATACTGGCATATCACCACCACTTCAGTGTCAGTGGTACCAGATCAGTGTTGATCCTGACCATTAAAGAACAGAGTAAAGGGGAATAACAAAGTATGTAGAAAAACAGATTATAGTCTGTAATTATAGAACTACAAAGTGCTTCTGTTTGGTATGTTGACCTGATAAAGGGACAGTTAAAAGAAAAAAGGTGTACATGATAACGTAATTGGTGAGTGTATATAATAATTAGGCAGATGCTAATGTAATCAATTATATACAGTGTTGGGTATATACCAGTACCTGTCGTGTTTTCTAAACATTTCTAAATACTAAACATAAGGGAGGAGTGAAGGGACCTTTGGGAGTGTCTATTACCAGACTGACAGGAGGTACATGTCAAAACAATTCATCAGCCTGTCCCTACAGTTTTACTCAGGCATATGGTAAAGTGTTTTATGTAGTAATTATTTGCACCTTTAATATACACAAAATGGTACTGACATTGCATATATCAATATTGTAATATTTTAATATGTTTTCTATACGGTATGCAGTTTAAAGGATTGCACACCGGTTTAGCAAAAAACATTTTATTTTATTATTGCATTATATATTATGGGCTGCAATCTTGGTTGTACAGTGATACACTGTGGATAGTGTGTGCATTGGTCATACTCGTTTGGCTTAATTCATTAGTACAATCCACTTAAATCCTTGCTTGTGCCTAGTTCTCCATCAAATTGCAACAAGCGTGTGAGCTGCTGATGCTGCTTTTAAACTCTCACCATCATGCTGCTTTCACTGAGTGAAAAACCTGTGATGATTCACATGGAAATTCACATGGAAAGGTCAAATGTCACAATGAAGGTGAGCTATGACTCTTTTTTCTATTGCTTTTAACATACAGAATGCAAAATATTGTAATTTTTGTTGATTACTTAAATGAACATTACCCAAATTTAATCCAAGTGGAAGCAGGTGTAGCTGCTGCTTGGTTGAAATGAAAACCTGCAGTCACTTTATTCCTTTTTGGATACGTTGGACACCCCAGACCTTCACACATACCCATAAGCAGCTATAAGTTAACCAAGTTACCACCATAAAAAATGGATATACCAGCTATTGAGAGTCCTCCTCCCTGACAGGTGGTTGTAATTGTTGGAATCTCTTTCTGTCAGACGATTTTATTTACCACTCAATAGCTAATTTATGGTACAATCCAAAAACATTTTAGCTAAGCAGGTAACAATTGAGGGCACTTTGATAGAGTATTGAGCTCCATTCTGATCAGCATTGATATGATTCGATTCAGGTATGCTCCAGTGTTTCAGTGATGTTCAATTCAGCATAGTGTCCCAGGTTCAGAACAGTCAGAAATGATTTCAAAGTATTTCTTCACTGACTTTATTTTGTCTGTCAACTGGTACATTAATTCTCTCCCCAAATCTCCTCTCAAAAAAATATAACAGGCTGTGATTGTAATATAAAACTCTGTGGAACACGACGTTCACGCATCGGCTGTTAAGGCTACTCGCACAGTACATGTCAGAAACTCCATCACATGGCTCTTCATTTTTTCGAGCAATGAGAGGATGCACGTTGGACTAAAACGCTGTCAGTTCACCATTGTGTATCTAGGTTCTGGTATAAATATCAGGTGTCTGAAGCCAACATGGTCTTGCATATAAAGTAGCTCTTAGTTCCCCCCCGTCTCTCTCTCTCTCCCTCCCACTAACAATGTACAAAGGGGAAACTTTCCAACAAATTAATTCTAAGTTAAATTAATCCAACCAGCATGATGTTTCGGTGGGTAGCACAGTGTGTCACAGCAAGAAGATCCCAGGTTCAATCCCAGGGTGGAATGGTCTGGGTCCTTTGTGTATGGAGTCTGCATGTCCTCCCCGTGTCTGTGTGGGTTTACTCCGAGTACTCCAGCTTCCTCTTACAGCCCAAAGACATCCGTGTTAGATAATTGGTGTCTCTTACTGTGTGACTGTGTGCATGACTGTGTGTGTGCCCTACGATGGATTGGCGCCCCATCTAAGGTTGGTCCTGCCCACGACCCCGTGTGGATTAAGCAGAGGATAATAAGTTTCATATAAAAGGAGTTTAATATATGCTCTATATATAAGAGCATACATTAAAAAAGCTTAAAATACATCCAACAAAAAATATTCTACAGTTGGGCATAATAATTAACGTAAATATAATTTTATTTGTGTAATTCCTCACGGCATTTCTTCACCACCTTTCCCAGTGCTCATTGCTCTCACACAGTTCCTAATTTAGCATGGGGGCGTGCAAGAGATAAATACGGTTTCTGCTGGATGTGTATTTACGTGCTTTATTGGATTCCTATAGTAAAGTAAGGAGTACCTGTAGATTTGCAACAGCTGTTAGCTTTTTTTAACCGACTTATTTTTTTTTATTAAACAAGGCCAGTCTTAGAAATGTTTGCAGCCATATCGTAGGCCGATTTTTCTGATTAAGATAGTTTTTCTTTACACCCCTGGTCTAAATGGGTGTCACGGGGTGCCAACCGGTGCCCCGTCAACATCACTGGATCAGCACTGCCAAATAGCTGCCTGATTTGCTCCCAGTAGCTGTAAATTTAGTGATGTGCTATCAACAGCTACTGGAAATTTTAGCGCAGAATCAGAGTAAATGTACCGTTTAACATCCATCCAATCAATGTCTGTTCGCTTTATCATTCGAGGTCTTAAGAATTATAATAGGACATACAAATTATGCTTTATAAACATATATTTCATATTTAAATTACAGAAAACGGGTACCAATCAAGACCTTGTGACACCTGCTGACAGAATAGAGAATCGCAGTCCTCAAGAGAAAACAACAATGTTACTTTGATATTTGTTATTGGCGTTTCAAAATTTTAAAATATACAAAGAATTATTGTGTCGTACATATTTTCATATAGTGCTTTAATTAATCTTATTGTTGAAAATAAAGCACCATGTATTAAGAGTCTAGACTACTGTATGACTATATCGGCATACATTTGAATCAGCGTTCTGTTTCACAGAATCTAATACACACGTTAAATAACACATGCTTGTACCATCCATATGTTTTAAACAGCAAAGACACGACTTGACCCCATACCTTTGTTCAAATAATGGCAAACCTCTGCGTACATAATGAATTAGTGTTAAGTTACAGAGAGATAAATCTCTGAAAATAAAAAAGTTTATTCAACTACACCCGCAAAAATTAGGGTATATTTTATTGGGGCTATTTAATTTTGAAATATCCCCTACTTTTATTGAGCAGTATATTTTTTGGCAGTAAGCACAATGTGTGAGGGTGTAGTTAAATAAACAGATGTAGAAGAACACAAACACTGGAATGTTTGTGCCGGAAAAAGAACAAATTCAATTAATTATGAATGCCTATGCGATGTTTTAATTTAGTAAAACAAAATTGTGTTTAGTAACTCCATACAAAATCATTCTTTTGAAATTGCAGTGCCACATTTCATGAGATGCCACATGCATCAGGGCACAGGGCACCCCCTGCCAAAGTAAAACCAGAAGGAACTCACCATGTTTCAACAGCTGGCTATGTCCCTGGCTGCGAAGGACTCAGCACTAACACTTAACAATGTTTATTGCTCATTTTCTGCCTTATATAATGGGCACTGTGCAGATGTATGTACCCCTTATTTCTAATGCACTCAGTAATTGTGTTCCAGAACCAGCCCAGTATGTTTTTAATGGTTAATCAATTGTACTTCATTAACATTTCCCGCTATCAACCAGGGACATTCTTTACAATCCGCAACAATACTTGGTTCGTCTCCTTCTGTTTAAGAGGAAATATTATGACTTTGAACTTTCCCTGAGCCAATAAGGGCTTAAAATGGCTATATTTGTGCTTTTCTTTTTCCAGCTTCAACTCAAGAACTGAAAGATCCCTTAAAACTCGGAGTAGGCCGAGAGGCTCCATCAGGGGAATTTAAACAGGAATTCATCCACAGCTCCTTACTCAGCCTCAACAACATTTTCAGGAGACTAATGTGAATTTTTAGTCTCTTTGAAGAAGCATGCAAACTTACACTGACTGTTGGTTTTTGGGCTTGAACAGGTTTTTGGGCATCATACAGAAGAGCAGTTTTGAGACCTGCTGTGTTTTACAGAACATTTTAATTCTGCAATACAGCTATGAATTTGATACAATTGTCTATTTATACAACTTGCCCGAGCCGTTTGAGCCAAGAGACACATTAGACACAACAATGCTGCAAGTAAATGTTTATTAAAAGCCACAGCACATTTGGAATGGTGACAAAATCCGGCTGGCAAATGAGCTCTTCCTGGACTTCTCCTTCTTGGGAGCACTGATGGTGGAAGATGCTGCAGAGCAGAGACAAAATTTCTCATTTAGTCTCAGATCAATGATATTACTAAACATAATACTTTATTTGTGCATCCAAAACACGTCTTTATTGAACCAGGTCTAAATATGAAAAATGTATTTAATGAAATAGTCAGTAAACTCACTCATATCAGTGTCAGGAGAGCGTTGCGGCTTTTGTTGGTCATGCCGTCCACGCTTAACTCCATTAGAGCTCTTTAACATAAAATATCAAGTAGATCATTAATATAAAGATAAAAATAATGATGTATGTATAAATATAAATATAAAAATAAAAGCCTCACCCTTTGAAAGATGTTAGGAAGCTTAAGCTTAAAGCGTCTTTTCTTGTTCATCTGCAGACTTGATGTCATTTCATCTGCAGCTGAAACATCAGGTTCCTGGAC
>JAUZSU010120385.1:0-18423 GCA_034780255.1 Parotocinclus maculicauda
ATCTACTAATTAAATTAAGGCTTTACCTACTACTAATTATAATAATAGTAGTAAATTATTATTATTATTATTATTATTATTATTATTAATAATAATAATAATAATTATTATTATTATTATTATTATAATAATGGGGCCATGGTTAGTACTCCATCTAATCCTACTATCAAGAACATCAACAACAACAATAATAATAATCATAACGGGGAGATTAAGACGTGTGATTAAGGCTTTAGTGCTGTCGCCTCTCCAGAGACCTGGATTCTGATGTGTGGATGCAGATTGTGGCTGCATGCCTGTATTGTAAATGATTCTTGTTTACAACAAAGTTGGTGTTGTGTTACACACACTCTTGGCAGGCAATGGGTTTGTGATTTATAGGTGTGTGCGTGTACATCTGATGGCCCATTCCACAACTCTTGAACTATTCAGACTGGGTAGCTGTCAGATGGAAACTTTAATTAATCACCATCTTCAAACAGGCCAAGCTGTGAGTGAGTGGCACGGCCTGGGCACCAGCCAGTCATCTTTCTGGGCCAGATAAATTAGAGGTGGGGTGTAAAAAAGGAGGGATGGATGGGGGCCGATATCAATTACTATTGGCTTTCTCTCTCTGTCTGTGAGCTGGAAGGAGCGAAGAAATAGTGTGAAGAAGGTGAATGAAATACACAGGGCTGTGATGCCTGGCAAAGAGTGTGTCAGACACCCTGTGTGTGTGTGTGTGTGTGTGTGTGTGTCCTGAGCGGCCTAAACAGAATTAACGATCCGTAATGGCATGGAATTGAAGAACTGCTTAATGTGCAGAGTTAAGGCTCTATTTAAAGGACTGAAGTTCTGAAGTAAAAGCTTGGGGTAGAACTTTTTTTTTTTGTCTGGCCATGTGAAATGATGGTTTTAAAGAGTAGCACCATGGCTGCTGTGCCTCTAGGAAAAGTGCTGCGTTCATTATACTCTGAAATCAGCCGTTATCCATCACGGAAAGGTCTCTGTTGTATGTTTTGAAGCATTAGTGCCCATTAGTAGGCTCTTTCACAGCGGCATATCATCCTTTTCTCCCAGGAGAGATGACACTATCTGAGCAATTTCAACGTTTGGGATCTTCATCAGCGTCAGAGTCATTCATCAACAGCTGCTAAACTGACCAGTTTTTATTCAAACTTCAGCCCAGTTGCAGTACACTGGTGCTGGGTGTTGCGCATAATATATCGATGTTGTGTGGTTTGCTCGTTTAGAGTCACACCAGATAAATGTCATCTACCTCTTTTCTACCCCTCTCTGTAGACAGATTATAAAGTTTTACACTTTCTAAGTTTTATATTCAATTTACCTTTGTTTTTACATTTTCTAATTAAATTTATATTTCTTAATTTAACTATTCACATTTTTACATTATATCTTGTAATTGGAGTTTTCTTATGTAGCTTATTGGCATTTAAGCACCTTGCATTTTTTGCACTTTAGTTCATAAATAGTACTTTACATTTTTTATTTTCAAATTGTAATTTTCAATGACTGTGTGAGCGGACTGTCATTCAAAGTGTATTGTCTATTACTATGCATGTGACAAATAACATTTGATTTGATTTGTTTCACATGGATCAAGCCGGGTTTAATCCTGAAATGAACGAAACAGATATTCAATAAATAGCTACATTACTGTACAAAAGTCATAGGTCACCATTCTATCAGTATTTGTTTTAGCAGTAGCATAATTAGCATATACAGTGGTACCTCGGTTCTCGGCCACCTAAAAACTACCGTAGTCAAAATGGTTCTTGATGCATCTTGACTCGTTCTGGCTGATACTCGATTACCAATTAATGATTAACGATTTGTGAATCAGTATTCAATTCAATTTAAATGTATTTATATAGCACTTTTTTGACAATGGAGCATTGTCTCAAAGCAGCTTTAAAATTTCATATCTTTAAAGACCAATCCCAAATGAAGCAAGCCTAGGGAGACAGTGGAAAGGAAAAACTCCTTGAAAGTGGTGAAGAAACCTCGGGAGGACCAAGACTCAACAGGGGCCCTGTCCTCTATGGCTGGCCTAGATGTTAATTAAATAAATACTTAAAAGTATATTAAAGTATAGCAAAATTAGGTAAATAATTTAAATAACAAATGAATAATAAAATTTAAATTAGTAATAAAATAAACTAAATTCTAAAACAAAATAGATTATAAAATTAGTCTTCCGTCAGAGGTCCTTGGAGGCACATCGTCTCCTAATGTCCTGTGTTACTGCACTCTGGTGGGAGTACAGTGCACAGTGATTCAGTCTTACAATAGCTCTTGCTGTATTTATCATGGTTTTCCTTATTTTTAAAGTACTAAAATACTGCATTCTTAGTGCAAATAAGTCCCCATGCGTCCTAAAAAGATTGATGATTACAGCCAACCGAAAGTAAATCATCTAACTCAGGGTGATTTTACTAACAGACTAAATATTTTGCTTTTATTTCTCTCTTTTAATCCATTACTCACTAAATTACATAAGCTTTCCATTAAAATTATTCTGAAGTCATTCTAAAATCTATGTGTTATTGATTTTGGAGAACTGTAGGTTAATTCAAAGTGCTAATGTGCAATAGTCGCCACTATTATGGCGTATAGACTATATTAAACTTTTTAATTCATGATGCATTTAACTTATGATATATTTTTCGGAATGTAACTCCACTGTAACTCTGTCAATGTGTATAATATCTTAAACACTATGGATTTTCTAAGGATCTGGATTATTCCCTATGTACTTATCATTTTCGTACCTCCAGAAACATTCTGGAGCGAATTAATGATGAGAACCGACAAACTACTGTATATGGTCGTTAGATTATCTAACGGTGGTCTAAGACTTTTGCACAGCCCAGAACATATAAAATACTGTAATAAAACATGCTTGGTAGAAGCAGCATGTGCACTGCAATGCATTTGAACTAGGACTGTATAAGCCTAAACAATAAGGTGGGTAAATAGATACAGATGCTCCCTTATAACTTTTGTTCATCGCTCGGTGACAGCAGATCTTGTCACACAAAAAAATAAACACAAAAGATTGTCATACCGCAGACTAGAAAAAGGCTTGCACATAGTGTTTTTCTAAAAGTACCCAATAAACTTCTAAATTTGCTTTTACAAACAAAGCATGAAGAAAACAATGTCACTGAATTATGAAACAGTAGTAAATCAATTTTGCTGACATTGTTCACTCATAGAGCTGTACGGTTATTCGTTCCACAAGTCTCACAAGTCATGGGGACTTAGTTAGTGGTCCATGCCTGACCAAAGGAACCAAGTGAACATTCTGTGTTAATGCACTACATGTACATGGCTTTTGGTGTTAGAATAAAAGAGCAGAAGAAAAGAAGTCTTCTTGATACATGTCTTGGTACATGACAGGGAGGGCCAGTGCTTAGCTGGTCGGCACAGGGCACAAGACAGGGACAGCCCTAGACAGGGTGTCAATCAGTCATAGCGCACATACAATCACACATTAAGGGCCACTTTGGAAACACCAGATAAACTAACACGTCTTTGGAATGTGAAAGAAACTGGAGTACACTGAGAAAAGCGACGCAGATACAAGAAGAACATACAAACTCCATACAGATGGAGCCCGGGTTCAAATCCAACAGTCCTTATGCAAGGGCCTTAACCCACCATTGCTTGAATTGTAAGAGTGTGTGAGATATAAGTCGCTCTGGATAAAGGCGTCTGCTAAATGCTGTAAATGTAAGACATTAACTGTCACTATACTTGAGTACAAAAAATGTAGGGCAACACTCAAATAAAATGTTTACAGCACCTTGTTGAATCTATGCCATGGCGCTAGAAAGGTGTACCTAATAAAATGGCAGGTTCATAAAAACATGATTATTATTATTAATATTATTATATTTTATTATATTTCTCATTTAAAACTTACATAAAAAGGTGCAGTTTGGATTTATTTGCCATGCAAGGTAATAGAAAGTCAGTGCAATGGAAAAAATAACATCTCCATACTCAGGAACGATGGCACCTCTTTGGGGAGGGCTGGCAGTATTGAAGCATGTTCTGGCACAAACACGAGCTCAGGAAATGATTCTGACATAAGACAGCATAATCCCGAAACATAGCGTCATCTCCAGTGTACATCCTGCATCAAAGTCTCACTCGAGACGTGCTTGAGTCACGAGTGTCATATTTTCGCCCCAGATTATCTGAGGCGAGCAGCGGAGAGACTTTCCAGGATTTGATATAGAGAAGGCTATCCAGACTCTGGAAAGGAACACTAATCTTTGTTTCTGTCTACCATCAGATTGCTTTGTGAGTCTTATAAAGATTCCTTGATGTCCTTTAGGACGTCATTGCCCTTTACTTGATTTTTTCTTCCCTGGGAATGACGATTAGCAGAATAGGTTCTGACAAAGATCCTCTCTTTTCATCAGGCTACCTTGATGCCGCTATTCAGATATGAGAACTCTATCCACAAAAGCTACAACGCAGAAGAGAGAGAAAGAGAGTTACAGCTGGTGGGGTGGGGGTGGGGTGTGTGTGTGAATAAATGTTCTTTATTGCATTATTTCAGGCAATAAGCCTTGGCCTGTAACAGTCACATCTTATCGTCCTTCTCCCATAAGAAAAGCAGATTGATGTGCTTTAAAAAACATCAGCTACAATCCAATGAAAAATGATGATAGCTAGATGATGGTTCAGTGCCTAAAGCATTTTGGATCTTTACAATAGTTATGCGTGTTTAGCGGCCCAAATTTCTAAAGATTGTGGGCAATTTACTATGAGTTTTCTTTCCACAAATAACCACAGGTGGGAAGAGTAGCAGACTACTGTATATTACTCTCATAGAAGTACTTTTACAGGTATGAAGCACTTAATGACTGCGTTACGTTCTGTGAAACAAGACATCGAGCAGCCCTTTATGCTACTGTAATATAAAATAAAGGATATAAAACTGCATGCAAATGATACATAAATGCATTGAAGTATTAAATATGACTTTCTACACTGTGTACAATTGCCAAAATCAATTTTCATAAAGTACATGCAGCATTTTTTATACGACCCCAAATCAACGTTTATCCTAGTCAGGGTTGAGGGAGGCCTTAGCTGGTCGGCACAGGGCAAGGACAGCCCTAGACAGGGTGTCGATCCATCATGGTGCACATACACTCACACATTCACACACTAAGGGCCACTTTGGAAACACCAGATAACCTAACACGTCTTTGGAATGTGGGAAGAAACTGGAGTACACGAAGAAAACCTACGCAGATACAAGAACATATAAACTCTATACAGACGGAGCCCGGGGACAGGCTTGAAGGTGGGATCTGGGAGCTGTGAGGGAGCAGTGCTAACCACTGTACCACCATGCTGCCACTGCAAATCAGAAAAAGCAAATAAAACAAAGGTGCAGTGTTTCTTACATTTACTTTGAGTTTCAGTTCATTGAAGTCAGTGTGAACGTAAGATATCACATGTCTTGCCTGGTCTGAAACTTTATTTAATTTGGTAATAAACATCCACTCCTGCATTTAATGCCTGAAACACATTCCACAAAGTTAGGAAGGTAAAGCATTTAGCACTTTGTAATGTTTCCAGTGCTTTTTACAACATTTAAAGGCATTTTGGCATTGGGAATACTGGAGTACTGAAGTGGGCTGTCTCCAGTCCTGACCTGATCCTAATTAAAATCTGTGGAGAATTTCGATAGGAATAATGCAACAATGACAAAGATGTGTTTGCAGGACGAATAGAATGAGATAACACCTAGAGAACTTTAAAAAAATAATAATTTCAGACCTCAAATGCCGGAATGGAGGTTTATTAACAAATGAAATTCAAGTCAAATTAAATGTAAGACACTTTCATTTGCATTTAATTTTTTTTTTTACCCCAACCTTTTGGTACAACTCAAGCAATTGAGGGTTGAGCGTCTTGCTGAAAGTCTCCAGCCATACAGTAACACAGGTTAGGCTGGATTTCTGATCCACCAGATTCTGTATTTGTACAGAATTGATCAGTCATTGAATCGTTATTGGGAGGGAGCTCAGGCTTGTGCGTCATCTGAAAAAAAGATTGCAGGAGCTCAAAAGTTTTCTATTCCTGTTATTATCAGTTTTTTCACTTGTGATTGTTAAGCTAAAGCAGAGATCGGCTGTGGACCTCATTAATCAGACCGTAAGAATCTGACGGCTGGATGGAAAGGCAGCTAAGCGAATCTGGATAGTAAATCAGCTTATTACTTTTCAGTCCCCAGAGCATCTGCCCTCCATCTCCAAACTTTAAAATTTGTCCGTCTTCTCCCAGTTCTTTGTCTGACTCTCTGCTGACCTTGTCCTCCTCTGTGTCTCTGCAAGAAAAGATGACTCTCCATTATCTATGATTGGAGATGGCCATTATCTAAACACAATCTCTGAGGTGAAGCTCACGTTTTAGAAGACCGCACCTTCTAAGGCAGGGTACAGTTTTGGTATGAATAAGGCTAGAGAAGATAGGGGCATTCTGGCCATTTTTATTTATAACTTCGTAGATTTGTTGTTAAGGTGATGTTTATTTTACTCGAAAAAAGAATGCATTTGTTTTTTCTCATGTCTCAGTGTTCTCTGCACACCTCAGAGTTTGACTAACAACTGATGATGTTTTCTGACGCGTACATCCAGACAAGCAGGCAAAAATGGTCTAGTCCAAGATGTACTTGGAGGGTTAGTACCTGAGAGGTCATAAAGGGTCTGTTGTGTGAATGAGAAGAAAAAAGAAGCCAAGAGGACAAAGCAGGTGGGTATTGTGTTTGAAAGGCCAGAAATTGTGTGTTGCAAGAAAAGCTAGGACGGTCAAAGATGGGATGGTCCAGAAAGGTATGATGCCCGAGAGGGCAAAAGGTGTCTGGTACAAGATTGAGCAGAAAGGTCTGGTTTCTAATAGGTCACAGTGTCTGTGACATGGCAGAGCAGGAGAGTCTGGGTCCAGAGAGGCCAAAAAAGATCTGTTACTGGATAGGGTCTGGTGTCTGAGGGGCCAAGAGGTATCTGAATCAAGGTGGAGCAGGACAGTCTGGCTTCTGATAGGCCACAGATTTTCTGCTGCAAGGCAGAAAATTAGGATTTGGTTCCTAAGAGGCAAAACAAGGTTCTGGTGTAGGTTAGAGAATAATGAGTTTAGTGCCTGAGAGACATTGAGAGGGCATGGTGTAAAAAATGCCTGGAGGTTCTGGTGCAAGACAGTGCAAAACTTCTTGAGCATAAGAGGCCAAAAATGGCCAAGAGGATTTGGAGCCAAAAGCCAAGAAGGGTCTGTTACCAGGGTCTGGTGCAGGGCCAGAAGTGCCTGGCAACTGAGTGGCCAAGAAGATTGTAGTGCAGCATAGAATTAATTGACTGAAAGTTCACTTAAACAGTCCTGTACTTTTTTTTCAGTAAGTTTTGTCTTTAAACTCTCAAAAAGTCTGTCTGTCCATTTAAAAAAAAAAACATTATAGAACCAAAATCTGACAGAAGCTTAAGATTTCCTGTGTGAGTTCCTGCACTAAAACCTTCTGGGTATACCAGATCAGAATCTCCTCATGGGAACCACCGTCTGTGTGCAGAACTGGTCAAGTGTTACAGTTTTGTCTCTTAACATGCAAATAGGAACTTATGAGTCTTAGAGAGTCAAATATCACCTTACAGTGTTTCCCCTGAAAGCATTTTTTTAACCTTGAACTTCTAAGCAATCATTTGGATGTTGCTTTGAGATTTATTTAAATTGGGAGTCTGTTAGAGTAACTTCAGCGTTCGCCGTTCTGCTCATGCGAGGTTTTTTTTCCCTCTGAATTGATCAGCCGCTTCCTGACAGCTTAGTCTCAACCAAAAACTCAGTTATAACAAGAAAGCTGATAATAATAATGCCAATAACATTAATAAAAATTACACATAAAAATGCATCTCAAAAGACGTTACCTATTTAATCTGAGGAATTACCCCCAGTTATTTGTTGTGGTGAAGAATTGTAGGGGGTTTCAGCTAAATAGACTAACGACAATTACATCACATTAAATCATCAGTGTGATTTATCATCAAATGTCAGTTTAAACTGATTTTAATTAATGTATTAAAAGTAATAACACTAAATATGATTTAATATGATATAGGGTATTAAGAATAATTTTCGTTCTTAGTTTCAACTTTTGACTTGCAGGTTTTTTCGGATACATAATGATGATAAAATGTTTAATTATTTCCATCTTACTTTTCCACTCATTTTTATTATTGCTTATAATATAATATAAACTTGGTAAAGTTATAAAACATGTAAAGTACTATTTTACTTTTTTTTTTCAATGACTGTGGGTGACAAATTACTATGCATGTGACAAATAAAATTGTTTAATTTGATAAATATATATATATATTTAAAAAAACACTTTTCATATACATTTATATACATCGAATACATGTATAAATACCTTTTCTTTTTTCTTTTCTTATTTCTTCGTCAGTTTCAAGGAAGGAATTACACTTTTCATATTCTTCCCAATTTATCTTTTTTGTTTGCTTGTTTTTTTTTCAATTTCTTTCTTTGTTGCTTTCTTTTTAAGGTTAAATTAACCATACAAGCTAACACTTTTTTACCATACGTTTTCTTTCCCACGTTTTTGTCATACTGCAGCTTTCTTTATACTTTTTGATGTTTTTTTCTTACTATTTTTAGGAATACATGTACGATTCATGCTAATCTCTTCCTTTGTTTTCCTTTAACCTTTTATTTCTCACTTTCATATTTCATCTCTTGTTTCAAGGATAAAATTAGCTCTCTTTTCATGCTTTTTTCTTTCTTTTTTTCAATACATAGTGTGGCCCTACCAAATAAAACAAGTATAAATTAAATTCTACTTTGTAGAATGAACGTTAAAGCTCTGCTTACTCAGCTCTAGATTTTTACTGGGAAGGCTGCAAGTTCAAAACTTGGCTTTACCGAGCTGTCACTGTTCGGCAAGAAGCCCTTCGCTGAGCTAGAACATTTAACTCGATGTTATTCTCAATAAAGGTTTGCTAAATCCTGTAAATGTGTGGGAAAATATTTAGTAAAAAGTGCTGTATTTTTAAGAAGAAAGCCGAACTTCCCTTAGCTCAATACCATTTTTATGCACAATTGAAAGGGGGAGGAAAAAAGAAAAAACAACATCCGAATGTTGTCTACAAAAAAGTGTAGCACTTCTCCACTATTCCACAGAGAGAAGCATCAATCTTGACAGCATATGGCGTCTGTGTGAAATCCATTAATTTTTAATATAGTGAGCTGGAATGAAATGGCTGCCTGAGACAAGCAATTGTCAGATGTCACTAGTGTTTTGACAGCTTTTTTTGATCTTCCATTGCACTATTTGCATTTGTGGAACGGCTGCCGTCCACTCGCAGCGTCTGCTCGGACGCGGGACTCAACTGACAGCCTCTCATTTTCCAAACAATTTCCTGTGGTCTGCAGCGGAAAGAGAGAAAGAGAGAGAGATCGAGCGGGAAGATTGGAATTGTGCACAAGTCAACTTTAGTCAAAGTTAAAAGCAACAAGTCAAAGTTAAGTACTCCACTTCACACACTTAATCTCCTATCTTCTGCTTTTCCATCACACCGCATACGAGAAGAGGATGCTCTTATTTCAGTGCATGTGAAGTGTGATTACGAGCAAAGGCCACATGCAGTATTTAACAGTTAAGCCACACTTTATTCGGCGTGCAGATCAGGAGGAATCTCGACACCCGCTCGATGGGAATCACGCGGCACTCTTGTTAGCTATTCATATAAATACATATTAAGAAGTTGAGCTCAGAAGTGCTTTGTTTTGAATGGCTTTTAAAAACCATAATGCAGTCAAGTCTAACCATGGAAAAAGAACTCGGGCGATCCGGCAGGAGCGGCTCAGGATAATTCATTTAAATCCATATTATCGAGTGTCAGCATGTTTGTTTGATTGCGGAGTTCAAACTATAGCAATGCAGCGTCACTAATATTAAGAGCTCTGAAAATTATGTAGTGTACCCAGGGTATTGAGATTAAAGGGGGTGCCATAAATTACAGAAAAAGAGTAACAATTAATGTATTTAATATAAAGAAATAAATAGACAAATAAATACATTTAATAATTCACTTTATTTGAAAACGAGACACAAACAGTACACCTGTAAACAGCAAATGTTTATAATTAATACTACAATACAAAAAAACTATAAAAACCAGTATTTAATAATTAGTAGTAAACGCATAAAAAAAATAATAAAGCTCTACAGGTAAATTGACATTTAAACATGAATTAATGATAATAATAATAACAATGTTCAATAAAGTTACAAACTAAACAAATATGCTTCTACTAAAGAAAAGAACACAAATCTACAGTAACAATATAAATAAACAAACATTGACAGTCAAAGAATACAGCAAGCATTTCCAAAAAAACATTAAAAATTTATTATTAATAATAATAATAATAATAATAGCAACTACAATGTACAATAATTATACAAACATAAACCAAAAGCTTCACAGCGCGACTTAAACATTTACAGTAAAACATTACAATATTAAAATAAAACCAAAACATTTGCACTAGTAATGTAACATAAGCAAACATTTTCCATAAAAAAGTAAAAACTAAATCTAAAACATATTTACAGCAATAACACAAAATGGAGAACTTTCACAGCAAACGGCTGCAGTAAAACATTACAAACACCCTTAAAGTAAAGGTGAATATTAAACGTTTAACATTAGGAATTACAATATTAAAAAAAATTATAATAAAATTAAAAATATATATTTAATATATACATTTAATATATAATATATATACACACACACACACACACACACACACACACACACACTCTCACTCACACACTCTCACTCACACACTCTCACTCACACACTCTCACTCTTTCACACACACTCTTTCACACACACTCTTTCACACACACTCTTTCACTAGGGGTGTCACGATTCTCTAAATCCTCGATTCGATTTTATTTTTGATTTCAGGGTCACGATTCGATTCGATTCTCGATTTTCTTTTTCTTTTTTTTTACAGCAGAGGCGCCTACGCCGGTTAGTCTAAATTTACAATATCTTATTTAAAAAGTTGGGTTTGATACAAGTGATCTGTAATTCACCACATTAGGCACTAATGGTCAAATTTAAATAATTTAATTAAGATAAAAGTAACAATATACATAAATATACAGCAGAATGTATTTAACATGCTATTTGTTGATGGAATCATAGTAAGACAGGTGTATGCTAGAAGAGATTTCCATAGCTTAAAAATTTTTTTATGAAAAACATGACGCTATAGGATATCTGACTTTCTATCACTGCAGATGATATTAGTGCTGTGCTGAAGGTGGATAACCGGATGGTGGGTCACACACATTGGCGGCCTGTGGGTAAAGAGGCTTGGGACCAGAGCTTTAGCATTGAACTTGAGAGGGTAAGCAAAGCAGTTGTAGTGCTCAATTTCTTTATGTATTACTGATGCTTGTACTTTAACTATGGTTTATTTTAACCATTTGTGAGCTGAAGTTCTTGAGGATGCCTCTTACTTCACAAAAGTCTGTTAACAGCATGCCTTTATATATTCACTAAATAGTAGGACACATGGTCTGAGAGCATGTAGTGTGCTAGTGTGGGCTACATGTTCCCTTCACCACAAACCACCTAAAAACACATTCCTGAAGTTAAAAACGAGTGAACAATCTGCGCCAGGAGACAAAATTTAGACACCACCAGCCTCGGGTCGAACCTTGAGCAGATGGGCCACAGCAGCAGAAATCACACCAGGTGCCACTTCTGTCATCTAAGAGCAGGCAACTGGGGCTACTCTGAAATTTTATTTCACAAATTGGAGCCAGACGTTTGAGAAATTAAGTCTTCCCACATGAGAAATTACAGCCTTTTATATGAAATATATGTGTAAAAACAAAAATGTGGTTGTAGGATCCAATAATCAAAGTTTATTATTGTTTTTTTTTTAAACAAGATATCCTGTCCTTAAAAGTTTTGTACCAGGTTTAGAGAACCTGATCTTAATTGACTGTGTTGCAATGTGGTGCAAGCCAAGTGGGTTTTTGTTTTTCTTCTATTTATAATTTTGCAGCACAGTTGCGCATCATCTGGACAAATAGCAGTGGACTGAGTGCCAGTGTTTAGTGTGGTGATGCAGGAGGTGTTCTTGTAGATCTGGACTTGACATTTCTGTCCAGAAGTCCAAAATCGATTAACTGGAAAATTGGAACTTAAGATAGATGAACAGACCTTGGAGAAAAAAATGATTTTAGCACAGTTGAAGTACTAGTTTTTGATGACTCAAGTGTACTGCACAGATGGGAATTGTTTAAATGAAACTAAAAGTAATTACTACTCGCAAGAAGGTCTCGGGCTCAATCCCAGGGTGGAGTGGCCTGGGTCCTTTCTGTGTGGTGTCTGCATGTCCTGTCCCGTGTGTGTGGGTTTACTCCGGCTACTCAGACCCCAAAGACCAAAAACTTGTGTTAGGTTAATTGGTTACTCTAAATTGGCTTTGTGTGTGTGTTCGTGTTCGTGTGTGTGTGTGTGTGTATATATGTTTATGTCTGTGGTTTTTTAAGCTATTATTCATTATTTCAGCCCTTTTTGTCTTACAGTCTCGGGAGCTGGAGATTGGGGTGTACTGGCGAGACTGGAGGGCTCTATGTGCTGTAAAGTTCCTGCGTCTGGAGGACTTTCTGGATAATCAACGACACGGGATGTGCCTATATCTGGAACCACAAGGCACTCTGTTCACTGAGGTAAGACTGCTTTTTCTAAAATGGTAGTTCTTAAAGCGAGGGGCGTGGCATGGAGCTATGGCAAAGGTGGTGCAGCAAGGCAGACGAACACTTTTACACAGTTAAACTTTAATATACTTAATGTATGCCATTTGGAATAATTTGACTACAAAGGTGATATCACCATTTTGGTTTGTTATTTTGTTTATTTTAAAATTAATTACAGTGAGGTTTGGACTCATGTCGGAGTCGAGGGTGTTAAAATATTTTTTAATATTCAGAAGGGAAACACTGCAGAAAATGTCTGAGAACCATTGAACTAAAGTGTGTATGTGTGGTGTGTGGTGGTGGTGGTGGGTGTGTGGTGGTGGTGGTGGGTGTGTGGTGGTGGTGGGTGTGTGGTGGTGGTGGTGGGTATGTGGTGGGTATGTGGTGGGTGTGTGGTGTGGTGTGGGGTGTGTGTGTTTATTGGTATCAGGCATTAAAAAAATGGTATCGAGCCAGTTTTACTTTGCTACCACTTCTTGAAACACTAGAGTTACACTCGGCTGTTTTACTTCTATCATCCTTGAGCTAACAATAATGACCACGCTGCTAGCTAACAGTTTTAACTCTAGTTCCAGCTGTTTCTCACGTGGCACATCTCTGTTCACGGCATGTCATCCAAATTGTAGTAAAGCGTAAAACGTGATATCGTTGAAACGGTTTTTTTTTCCCCCATCCAATCTCCAATCCAGTGTTTTTGCCACATATCGGGCCGATATGATACAGAATATCGGTTTTTTACAGACCTTATTTATTAGGGCTGTACCGATCGTAGTTCGTAATTTGTACACGTATAATATCAGCAGTGTGTTCAGGTGCACAAGTTATGATTGATGATTTTTCTCCAGGTTAGATTCGTCAATCCTGTCATTGAGCGGCACCCAAAGCTACAGAGACAGAAACGTATATTTCCTAAAGAGAAAGGTAAGTTTGATAGTTAGATTTTTTTAAAATAATATTTAATTTTAGGAAGGGCATTTCTCTGACCCTAAAGGAACCAGTAGCCAAGTGTAACATCTAAGCAGTACATCAACTTCTGCAGTTGAGATTTGAACTCTGGCTGACAGGCACAGCTGTTTCCAGCAGCTGGCTCTTCCCATTGAGCTACCGGAGCCGTGACATCAGCTTCTACAGTTCTGCTCTTAATTTCTAAATTTCTTTTTTAGGTAAAAACTTCTTGCGTGCAGCACAGATGAACATGAATTTTGCCATGTGGGGTCGACTGATGATGAGCGTGTTGCCACCATGCAGCAGCAATGTCACTGCCATGAGCCCCCCGCTGGCCCCCTCTGACCTGCCGTCCCCTCCTACGCCCCAAGAGTCCAGTCTCACCTCTCCCCCATCTGCAGGGAAGACCTCTGCATTGAGCCCACCTTCACCAGGGTGAGAGCAGAGACACATTGTGTTGTGCAAACCTGCGTTACCTAGATCTGCAATCAGGAAGCAAGAACGTGCTTTTGGGGTTCTGCTTACCTTGAAAGTACTGCTGTCATGTTATGTCATGCATGTCGTGCTTGCTTTCTATAGAGACTCTGCTGTAGTCAAACTGAACTTCAGTGAGGAACGGCCTCCCAAACCTCCACGCCTCTACCTACCAAAGTCGTCCCTAACTGAGAGTCCTGTGGCTATGGTAAACTTGCACTCTGTGAATTTAGGATAAAACATGTTATTGTACATTATTATACAGTCTTTTGTAAAAGCACTGGTCATTGTTTAGTCATGTTCCATGTCCCAATCAATTAGTGGCTGAAAGTGGAACCAAAGATTTGTTATAAAATAAGGCAAAAAAGGAAATGCGTATTGTTTTCTACATTGTGATTGTGTTTTTTAACAAGACGTAGTAAACAGGTAATTGATACCTGACATGAAGAGTGATTACAGATTGCTTGTTTAATGACTATAGAGATTGGGAAGCTCTTCATGGTGTCATTATAATTGAGTTTATCATCTTAAGTTATGTTTAAATGTTCATCAGACTTTCTCACTCCTTCACACGGCTCCATCCTAGTTTTTAAAATGATCTCAAATGTGTCTCCTTTTGTGTTTAATGGAGAGTGCTGGGATGGCCAAAATACACCCACATACCAAAGGCACTGAGGAGATTTTTATTATTTTATTTGTATCTGTATGTGTATATGTATATACAAATTTTTTTTTCCCTCCATTAACCAAACCATTCAAAAGTGCCATTTTTTCTTTTTGGTTGGGGGTATTTTTGGGTTGCTATTGGTTTATTTACTTACTTAGTTTTACAGCCTGAGATTACAGTGCATGTCTAGTCGCATTATGCTTTGTTTTCACAACAACTTTTCTTGCTGTGAAATGTACATATCATTTAGCTGTTTCCTTGCTCAATCTGACCTAATGAAAGAGAAGAAACCAAATATGGCATAAGAAAATGTCTGGGTATGGTGTTAGCTAAGAAATTAATTAGCTAAGACATTTTAAGAGCTTATTAGTCTTTGTAGTGTATTCAAATGAATACAGGTTGAAAATTATTTGCAAATAATAATATTTCTGTTTTTATTAGTTTTACACAACATCCCAACTTCACTGGAACTGAGGTTGTACTTACATTTGTTATATATCTTCTATATTTGTTCTTGTGTAGAACTCTAAAGGAAATTTTAATGATGAGTCCAGAGTTAGAACTGTGCAGCATTCCAGCTATATGTAAGTACTATCTAACAGTTTTATTATATTATTTCTGTGCATAAGTATTAACTTGTTAGTTCATATAGTTTGGCCTTCTGTCTCATTAAAGGAATAAAGTGGGGCTTCACATGGAAGATTTTGTTTGTATATCTGTACTTGGCAGAGGTCACTTTGGGAAGGTACAGGACATGATTCTCATTATCGTTCTTGTTGTATTCGGTACCAGTGTAATAGACTCCATGTTTTGTGTCCCGTTAAAGGTGCTGCTGGCTAAGTATAAGAGGACAGGCAAGCTGTATGCAATCAAAGCCTTGAAGAAAGGGGATGTGGTGACACGGGACGAAGTCGACAGGCGAGTGAAAGGTTTATTCATTACTTCATTATGGTTTGACCAGACATGCTAGTCAGTGTTTTAAAATTGAAAGCGAGTTAATAGCTGTGTGTTATGGGGGAAAAAATTGGTGCTGGAAAACTGTTCTTTGAGCTTCTGTCTTCATCACCTAGACAGTTATTTCAAAACTATATCTTCTTGAATAAGAAAAGTGTTTCTCAATGTTGGTCATAGAACCCTGCTTCCTGTTTAAACACACCCACTTTAACTCAGGAATGATTTCTTTGAAGGGCCAAACAAAAGCCAGTTTTACTGGGTGTGATGCAGAAATGCACCCTGAGTTGGGGTAGTCTGTCACAGAGCTTCTTGTTTAGAATGTATTTATTTGATTGTTGTTGATGCATGTTTTTTTCCAGTTTGATGTGTGAGAAGAGGATTTTTGAGACCATAAATGCCTCCAGTCACCCATTTCTGGTGAACCTGCATGGCTGTTTTCAGACCCCTGATCATGTCTGCTTTGTTATGGAGTACTCACCTGGGGGAGATCTGATGACCCACATACATTCCAGCATCTTCAATGAGCGCCAAACCCGGTACATCACACTTGCATACGTGCATGTCCACCACTTCTTGCACATTCGCCCTTGTGAATTTTTAACTGGTGCATCATTTAATTCTGTAATTATAAACTTTTTGAACTTCGTTTATCCATGGTTCATAAACGGTTTATTACATCATCTGATGCAGTTGCATTTTTTTAACACGAGAGGGTGCAACTGGGGGACTGCGGTAGCCTAGTGGTTAAGGTACTGGACTCTGGGTACTGGACTCAGGGTTCAAATCCCACTTCTGCCAAGCTGCCACGGTTGGGTCGTTAAGTAAGGTCCTTAACCCGCGATTGCTTGAATTGTAAGACTGTATGAGTTGTAAGTCACTCTGGATAAGGGCGTCTGCTAAATGCCAAAACTGTAACTGTAAACTGCAATAAGTATACATTCCTTTGAATTGCTATTCTTCAGAAAATTTATGGTGAAGCTGCAATAGAAGATATTTTTACTTTCTGGTAGTTTCTTTTAATTTCAGGTAACTAGTTTTTTTTTTGTTTAAAACCAATTCAAGAAAATGTGCATTATTTTGTACATCAGAATTTTTGAAAATCCAATTCAGAACTCGTACATTTATACAGCACAAATGTTGCAAGTGTTATTTAACATTTACATTTATGTCATTTAGCGGGCGCCCTTATCCAGAGTGACTTGCAATTAATACAGTCTTACAATTCCAGTGATTGTGCATTTGTTGAGCCTCCTTGACCTGCATTTAAAGTAAGAATAGCTCTAGCATTCATATCCTCTCTGACTTGTCCTTGACAGGTTTTATGCATCCTGTGTACTTCTTGGTCTTGAGTTTCTACATAAGAAGAAAATCGTTTACCGGTAGGTATCTTCTATTTGGTCTCTATGCAAAATGCATATATCAGACACGCTTTAAAGTATAAGGTCACAGATTATACTGGTCTTTACCAGGGACCTAAAATTGGATAATCTGCTGATGGATGCTGATGGCTTTGTGAGAATAGCAGATTTTGGGCTTTGCAAAGAAGGTAACGTTACATAATTCTTCGTGGTATTTTTAACACCCTTGCACAATTGCACTAAATGAATCATTCTAACCGTTGTTTTTCTCAACGTATTTTTTAAGAAAATATGTTAAATATACCAGGAGAAAAAAAATGGGTGTCAACGGGTCTAAGTACAGTTTACAGCTATTGTGTGATGGGGTGCTAGGTTTCTACTGATTCATTATACCTTTTATATATTAATTGGGACTCTGTTGTTCAGGTATGGGTTACGGAGACCGTACATCCACCTTCTGTGGTACCCCAGAATTCTTGGCTCCCGAAGTTTTGACAGACAGCACCTACACCCGCGCTGTGGACTGGTGGGGCTTGGGCGTGCTCATCTACGAGATGCTTGTAGGAGAGGTCTGTTGAAGTTAATTTTTAAAAATTCTGTAAAATAGTAGTTATGATTTTTGTAGCAGTGATGTACTTTTAGAAACAAGTGTGAATGGTAAACAATTGAATTGCCTGCACAATCTGTCATAAGAGAAATTTCGAGAACAGTCATGCTAAACGCACTTTATTGCTTGCCCTGAAAACACTGGCGTGGTGTCCTAGGTAAGTTTTAGCAACCAAAGCCAACTTTGTTCTAGTTCTTACCACACAGGATTGAACCAATAATAACCCAATATGGATGGATACATAGGTTATTTTTTGGAAGGTGAGGAAGCACAGAGGCTGGTGACAAAAAAAAAAGGTCATTAACTTTATATGGAACTGGTTTGGACTTTACAGAGCAGATACTCAGCAGATTACAATTGTTTGCAAAATGTACAAAGACCAGATAGGCATGTCACGTAGAAACAACAAACCTGTTTGACCAGCTCAGAAGGACGCACCCCAAGCCCAGATTGTAAGCAGATCTCATGGGAGCAATTGCTCCTCAGCTTAAAACGTACCACAGAAAGGCATTTGAAAGGTCACTTACAGTGCATCCGGAAAGTATTCACAGCGCTTCACTTTTTCCACATTTTGTTACGTTACAGCCTTATTCCA
>JAUZSU010120396.1:0-18416 GCA_034780255.1 Parotocinclus maculicauda
GCGAAGCGATCGCGAGACCCTCCCAAGCGCAAGAGGGCGAGCGCGAGCTCTAAAACAAAAGAAGAAGGACCGGAAGTATCTCATTCAGAGACACCCCCGGCTTCAAGTGAGGCTATGTAGGCTGCGAGGACCGAACGCGAATAAAACGCGAACCAAGCGAGGAGCGCGTGGGTACGGAACGTGAAAACCCTCAATGTTGTCCCTAACAACTAAGTACCTCGGGGGTTTCCCGCCCATACCAATCCTCCAGCTATACACGCTCTTGGATTTTACCAGCTGTCTAAAGGGCGCTTCAGAAGGGCGTACGACGCCATTGGTATTAACGCGCAACCGAACGCAGATGTTAACACCACCTCCACCTCACCCTATCTAGACCCAATATTACATGAGATTACCCTCTACTTTGATCTTAACTCTCTCAATTTGTGCAGTTTTGTACTCTTATCTTATATGCAATAAATATGACACATCTGCACAGCCACGATATGTACAACCTGATGTCTTGAAGTGAATGCACGCGCTAACAAATCTGCGTAGCCTATTAGCTCTTGGATGAATAAGGACATCAAGGAAACTGGCAACAATATTAAGGTGTTTATTTACGACAATGTTCTGAACGTTGTTCAAGTAGGTTATACGGCTCCAATCACACCAAGAAAACTTCCAGTAAGTGTGTGGACACAGTATTGAGAAATAAACTGTTTTCGGATTGTGGTTTTGTGATTCAATAGAGCAAAGCAAATAATGTAATTTCAGTTACCTCCCCATAGATGGCACTGTACTAACATAATTACTGCAGACGGCGCCTCTACTGTCTGTCTCGCTCGCTTTCTCTCTCTCTCGTGTGTGTGTGTGTGTGTGTGTGCGCGCGTGTGCGCGCGTGTGCGCGCGGCTCGTCTTGCTATACTCAAAACCCAAATGTCCTCACAATGATAGAAAAACAGGAAAACAAATGGCAAGTTAGGTCAGTGCCATGGCTGTATGTGTAGCCTTAATTAGCTGCAGCCATGCTTCACTGCCATTCATATCAATGGAAAGTCCTTACAAGAACAGCAAGACAAATGTGTGTGGATGGGGGAATGGATGGATGGACGGACGGACATATGGACAGACAGACAGACAAGCAAATAGACAGACAGAGATAGCTAGACAATCAACCATCAAGGCTATGAGTCATGGACTTCACAAGACCTCTTCAGCTGTCCTGTGGTACCTGGCACCAAGACGCAAATGGCAATAGATTCGATCCTTAAAGTCCTGTAAATTGTGAGGTGGGGCCAGAACACCTCACAGATGCATCAGATTGAGAGCTACTGAATTCAGATGCCAAATCAACTCCTCGAAATCTTTGTCAGGTTTCTTACACCATTCCTGAACAATTTCTGCAGTGTGTCATGGAACATTATTCTATTTAAACAAGCCACTGCTATTAGGGAATACTTCTGCCATGGTATGTACAAAAGTAACATTCAAATGGATGCCCAGACACAGGGTTTTCCAGCAGGACATTGCCCAAGGCATCACACAGCCGATGTTATACACAACATTCATATTAGTGGTTTTAATATTATGGGTGACCAGTATGTACAGATGCACACAGATACAAGCGCACGCACGCACACACACACACACACACACACACACACGCTGGGATAAACATTTCAAAGAAACCTGCAGTGACAAAGGCACAGTAAACCTCAAAAGACAAGGACCATCCTCTATGGAGAACTTGTTTTGGAGTTGCGATGCATGTGTTCTGTCATTACAACCTGAGAAAGTGAAAGGGAGTCCATATTTGAGACTGTTATTTCACAAAGGTATCAGTATGTCAGTAAAATGGTTTGGGTTCTATTTAAACCATTGTTGTAGTATAAATAGCAAGACAAATGAATGCTGTAATTGATGCTTACAAGTCCAGTATTAAACTGATGCCTTCGACTTGTGCATTGCTTTCTTGTTAAGACAGAGAATCAGCCACAATTCAAATAACTGATCCTATTTATCCATGGTTCTGTTATCAAAATGTTCCACAATAGTTGTCATGCAAGTATCACATGCTGCACATATACATTATGTCATATTATCTCATTATCTCATCAATGTCATAGCGAATGTGCTATTATTGTTATACTGTACAGTTAGACAATGGGCAAGGTCCAGAAGCTTATAATTTGGTTTTATTAGGTTGCTCAAATGGACAAATGTATAAAATAGCATAAAATCAGATCAACAGTCTCTTAGATGTCTCTCTCTCTGTGTGTGTGTGTGTGTGTGTGTGTGTGTGTGTGTGTGTGTGTGTGTGTGTGTGTGTGTGTGTGTGTGTGTGTGTGTAAAATATATAGATTATGATGACAACTACAGAAATTATATTTCTGTTGGCAAATGGATCAAAAACCCAAGCATAGGCACTTATGTAGTTTTATATCACTGCGGTAGGTTTCAAAATTTTGTTTTCTTTTAAGAAATGGTTTAGCAGAAAATCCAATTTACACACAGTGGAAGTCTCTCACATGAAATCTATTTCCTATGTAAATTAAGTATTTCCAATTCCAATTTGTTTCATAATGCTGCATACGCTCACTTTTAAATAAACTTGCACTCAGAGATTCAGAGATTATGGACCCCTCCACAACTTCCCCTGCCCTGACCACTATATGTGGGTTTAAAAGAGGAAAAATTTGATTTTCCCAAAAATACAGTTTTTAATTCAAATTCTGTATGTTTTTTAAAAAATGTTTGTAGATCTAATTAGCTCTTGTTAATCAAATGACTAATCGCTACCATCTCCATACAAGAATGTTGTTACACAATACTGTTCAAAGGAGTTCATACTGGTTGAATTGTAGTGAACGCCGTCTGGCCACCCGCCCAAAAATAAATATGCATTTGAAGGCTTAACCCGTACTGTACTTTTTAATTTTATTTATTTATTTTTTTACATTTAGTCAATTAGCAGATGCTTTTTCTAGAGTGTCTAATGTGATAAAAAAGTTTCAGTCCAAGCCAATGTGGGGGCCTTAGTTGGGGTCCCAATGGTGGCGTACTGGCAGAGGTGGGATTGGCACCGTGGACCTTCTGATCCATAGTCCAGTACTTTAATTGCTAGTTTACCTTACTCTTAGTCTACTGCTAGTCAGTGTGACATTACTTGAGAACTAAGTGGTTTGGGCTGAGTGTATTGGCAAATCTCACAGTTGACTGTAAAATCTTATAAGCACCAAATATTTGTACATGACTATTTGATAGTTTAAGGGAAGAATATTTGGATATGCATTTCCATGAAAAATCATACGGCTAAGACCGATTTCTACTGGTTACATCAGATGTGTCATAGCTGATAATCATATTTGACATATGTGGAAAATTTGTCCAAATTGATTTTCTAAATCATTTCTTTAAATTGTTGGTTAGATTTTCTGTTTGCACAATTGATATTTTTTGATCCATTGCCTTTTAAGGGTAATGTGTGTGTGTGTGTGTGTGTGTGTGTGTTTGTTTGTTCATGTAGCAGGGATACATTATTAGTTTTGTTACTGTAGACAGTAGGTAAGACTGAACTGACCTGACATCAGAACAGTCAAGCTTAATCTTTCTATACATTGCAATTACATCCTTGCGGTCACATTACACTTCAAAACCCATATGCCCATATTTCCCAATTAAACGCTATGATAAAGGCTTGACTTTTCTGGTGTCAGTATTGTATTGTTCATGCAGCCATGCTGAACTTGGTAAGTCAGAATCTGTATGCTTATAGATATTGTGTATAGAAACAAAGTGACTGTTGTGATTTGTTAGCAGAATGTTTTAATGTTTATGGTGTTAATGAATGAATGAGAATCCATTAACATTGCAATGTCTGATTCTGAATAGGCGAAGTGTGATGTCTATTCATAGTTAAGTACAGTCGATTCGGGTTAATCAGAGCACATCGGGACGCGATGGTTTTGGTCCTAATAACCGGCTGGTCCGATTAAACGGACATGCCCTATGTTACAAGACGGGACGTGCTATGTAACATATTAAATGTTTAATTATGATTTGTTTCGGTACTTTAGGATTTGGTCCGAATACGCGGCTGGTCCCATTAACCGGAATCAACTGTCTATTTTTTTAAAATATATATATATATGACTGATTGGCTAGCAAAATGATATAGCAGTGCCCCTATAAATTGTTCCCCAGTATAAAATCTATATACAAAAAAAGGACCAGGACAACCTGTAAGGCAACAGTGCTACCCATTGAGCCACTGCACCACCAAGGGGCACAAATGTGCATAAAAATAAGGCTGTTAGCCTACGTGTTTTAGCTTGAAGTTGGTGTTCTGCCATGGATGAAAAATGATAAATACAGTATATTAACACTAAAGAGGATTTGCTTTATCGGTCTAAAATGTACTTGTGAGAGTTTATACAGCTATTGGTGGCCAGAACTTAAAGCTATGAGCTATCATTACATTATCTGCAGCATGGCTGAATATCTTTGAATATTTGCAGATGTCCAGGACTCTGACATGAAAAACTGGATGAAAGCATTAGCGGCTAAAGCTATTGTAAATACGCTGGAGCATTATGGAAAATGTGACTGTGGTGAGTTTATGTGTCATGTTCTGTAGTGCTTCTCTGCTATCCAGAATAAAATGGACTTTTTACTGCTGTGATTTTAGTGGGGCACAGCAATATTTTATTGGGGCATATGCTCCAGTAAAGTTGGACTGATGGGGTAGTTCACTAATTCTGTCGTGCTTATTTAAAGAAATTCATTTGTAATTCAGTCTCTGTTTTAAATTGGAAAAATATGACTGTATTGTGATGACTGACTTGACGCCCAAACCCATCTAAACATACATGTATATAACCAGCATTTAGTAGGTTTTATTCCTCCGTCTTATACTGTCTCCAAATCTGGAAGTGTTTTCTTTTCTACGAGATGCAGACTATAATGAAAAGCAGCAGGTTTCTTCTGTTTGGGAGAAATCTGTATTGTCTAAGAAAATGAAACAGATTAGTTGGAAGGAGTGCAGCAATTCGGAGAATCAATGACCTCAGTAGACTTTAGCCTTAAGACGTAATTTTCTCATGTACAACAGGGAGAACAGTGGAATGAAGCCAAAATCTTAACCTGACTTACTGAAAAGCTGTGTGACTCTTGTCTTAATGGGACACTATACAAATTAAACTGAATTCATTTGAACAATAACCATACTTTTATGCAAAAAAGTATTAGCACACACAAAATTCTGGTTTCTATCAGAACAGAGAGCCCAGCATATAACCGCTAATAAACAGCTGTTAATATTTAGGAGGGCAAATCTGTAGGAGTTCAGTGTCAGAGTCTCGATTTGCCTCATCATATTGAAGACTATATATGTACAGAAATGTATAGAAAATATACCATGATCATGATTGATGCTGAAGCAGGCTGAAATACTCCCTTTCTGTTTTAAATGTACATGTATACAATCCCAAAAACATTTATGCATATAGAACCGGAATTAACATCCAAAAGGTTTTACCCTCTGTCTTACTGTCTTTGCACATCTGTATGCATTTTTTGCTACAGGATGCAGGGTTAGGGAAGCAGTACAGTCTCTAATCTTGAGATTTTGTATTGTCTGAAACAAGCAGACAGATTAGTTGGAAGGAGTGTGCCCCAATTTGAGGAATCAATGACCTGAGTAGACTTCTGCCTGAAGATATAATTTTCTCATGTACAACAGGGAGAGCAGTGGAATGAAGCCAAAGTCTGCTGAGGTAATGGTGAAGAATTAGGTGCTGAAATAAGGATTCTATTATAGACTAACTTTTGGTTGTAAGAAACGCTGTATATTTTGTGGGTAAAAAAGGCACATAGGCTAACAAGATTACATAAACAGTGCATGGATAACAAGGTTAACAACACATACAGGACAGGGGGACAGAGACACAAAATAGGAACGAAACAGGGACACAACCAGTGAAGTAAGACTTCACAAAAACATGCTGGAAAAACAGTATAGAGAGACACAGTCAGAACAAAGATAAACGTGGTATCATAACAGATATTCCTTCTAATAAAACCAGCTGCAACCACTATATGTTATGCTTTGGACACTGGTATGGTTTAAAACCATTTGAGTTCAACTGGGGGGCGCAGATCTGTTACAGAGGAGACACAGCAAGGCGAATGAATCAGGCATGTTTAAGATTCATGCTGGTTGTCAATTCATAATAATAATTCCACTGGAAAGGTAATTTGTCATTTTTTTTGTTTTGTTTAATGAAAAATTGCAGCTTTGTAATGTCAATAATGTAATTACAACAAAAGTTGGTACAGTACGGTAAAAAGGAGTGTGATCTCCAGGCAAAACAAATGCATGAAAATTTTTTTAAAAGCAATATCATAGACTTTTAGATTTTATTTATAAGCAATATTATTTATCCTTAATATCATAATATAGTTACATGGCTCATAAAGGGTAAGGGTACAAGCCTGAACTAAAGACCTGTGATCTTCATTCCCTCAGACGGCACTGCATCAACAACCGTCATTCATCAATAGCTGATAGAACCACATGGACTACAATACAGAGTAGGGGTGGGCGATATACCACTAAAAAAAAAATCACGATATTTTTAAGGTACTTTTGTGATAATATATTTGGCGGTATATTTCAACAACATACAATTACAACAAAATATATTTTATACTTTAAAATACTTCACCCCGCTGCATTTTTGACTTTCTTCGTACACGGTAGCGTGCTTCTGCTTGAGCTGGCAAAACATATTAGATGCGTTTTACCCTTTTGTTGTTACAGACCTTTTACATAGCTTACATATTACTGTAGTTTGTTATACATCTGATATGTTGTACCAAAACCACCTCCATACTACTGAAGTCGCTTCTCTTTTTGGGACTTACTACTCCACCACAGAACCACTTTCTGCCATATCTGTTGCTCTGTCTATGAGTCATATAATGGACATACACCATGCCCTGTGTAAATGCATTACGTCATTACGTAAAGACCAATATCGCAATATGTATGGTTTTATATTGTCCAAAAAATTATACCGGTATTATCGCAAACGATACTATATGGCACACCCCTAATACAAAGTTACATTAATGGATGTTGGATGTTTAATAATAAGCCACTTAAGCCACTTAAGACTCACGTTAACCTTATCTAGACGTGGTGTCGACTTCTCTGGACTGAGAAATCTGGAATGAAACTTCACAGCGCCAATGTATTTTGTGGGGGGGAATTAAACATTTTGAGAACCCTAAACCATGAGCATATACCAACTTGGACCAACCTTGTAATATGGAACTCATATAATCTTGTTGCTAACACAGTTGTGTCCCTGAGCAAGGCCCTTAACCCACAATTGCTTGGATTGTAAGACTGTCGCTCTGGATAAGGGCGTCTGTAAATATTGTAAATGTGACTGTGTGTGTACCCTACGACAGATTGGTGTCCCATCTAGGGTTGTTCCTGCCCTTGCGCCCAGAGTTGCCGGATGGGCACCGGTTGGTCCGTGACCCCGTGTGAATTAATCGGAAGATAATGAATGAATGAGTAGCTGATTTGAAAGGAGTGAAATGGTGCTCCATTCCTCCAGGTAATACCGCTATTCTATTCTATTCCTCTTTTCATTCACATGATTGCTAGACTTATATTAGAAAACGGTATTTAATTCCCTATTTAATAGAGACTGTATCTACCTGTGTGTGTGTGCATCTCAAACAGCTTTCAGTAGCCCATCTAAACAATGAAGCTGTTCAGAGCATCTTGCTTTTGGAGCCTTACTGCTTGCATTTTGAGCCAAAAAAGGAGGAGGACTGCACATGCTTTCCATATGTAGTAAGTGCTGGGAATTAGCGCCTGCACTGGTGCGCTAATGGTTGGAGCGTGCTCAGCCAGAATAGCTGTGGCCGAGTTCGAATCTCCAGCCGCCTGCCAGAAGTGCCGCTGTTGGACCTGAAGCTGTCTGCCTCATCATCTGCAGCCCACAGAGCCCGCATTGTGCCCAGTACAGTGCCAGATTCATGGATGTTTAGTCAATATGTTTAGCTAAAGCAAAGACGCTAATTAAAATGGGACAAATTTCCCCTGGTTTTAGATGTCAGGGTGGAAATGAACGGCTGGTGCCTGGGTGGGAGATTGTTCCAAGACAAAGATGTACTTTAAGGAAGCAAAGAGAGACATGAGTTTATTTTAGAAGTGTGAACAAAGTTGCTGGTTTGTGTAAAGGTTTAGACTCTCTGTGCAGGAACTTTTATACTAGTTTCCACTGTATGTTTGGTTACTGTATGTAATGGTTGTAATATTTTACATACGGTTTCATTATAGACATTGATGGGCTTGATAGGATTATGAAATCCTAACATGTTTCTCCTACTCGTCCTAATCCTATTCGATTGGTCCATTCAATTGTTTGGATTATTTATATTAGGATATTTGCCTCTTAACAGAAAGTATCAGCTGTAAAAGAGCTGACACTTTTTTTATTGCCCAATTCTTGTGAGCTTCTGCGAATTGTAGCCTTGGTGGCATGTTCTTAGCTGACAGGAGTGGCACCCGGTGTGGTCTTCTGCCACTGTAGCCCATCTGCCTCAAGGTTCAACATGCTGTGCATTTGCAGAAGCTCTTGTATACCTCAGCTGTAATGAGTCGTTATTTGAGTTCAGCAGGTATTGAGATGCTCAGACTAGTCTGTCTAGCACCAACAATGCCACATTCAAAGTCAATTAAATCACTGTTCTTCTGCATTCTGATGCTCGGTTCAAACTTCAGTATCTCATCTTGACTGTGTGTACATCGCACAACAGTTTCTGCCATGCAATTGGCTGATAAGATGTGTGTTAATAAGAAATGGACTCGTGGGGTGAACGTGATGTGGTTCCAAAAACTGAACTTCATAATATGCTACTGTGTGTCACGGGTCAGTATTGGTGGTGGAAGATTCAATTGCATTGTCAATGGCAACAGCAATGGAAACAGTATTTCCATTATTCTGGACTACCATATCTAGTAATGAAAGTTCTACAGACTCTACCATAGAGTCAGAATCAACTTAATTGACCATATTTTATTTTTGAGGGTGAACAAAATGTGTGTATACAGTTTTAATGGTATTATACACTTAAAATGTAACGTTCAGCTAAAAACCCGTTCTGTTTATTCCCCCTGCAAACCACATAATATAAAGTCATGGAAAAGACAAAGTACCACACCTAACCATTAACAAATTAATTTCACAACCGCAAAGGACTAAACAAATCCTGTACTGCTTTCTGTAAACGCTCAAGCAGTGATACAGGCATATATCAAATGGAGTCTGCTGGGAATTATTCATGCCGTTATCCTACACGTCCTTTCATATGAGTAATACTGCACACATGCTGCGCTGTCACATCTGTAAATGGTTTCACTGATATTACGTAAACCAGATCTGTTAGCCACGTATTAATGGTCCAATTATAAGCTTGTTAGTCAGAGATGAATGATTTGCTTACTGTCGTGTGATCAAAGCCCCCAGAAATAATCCTGCATTCTTAACAGCTGTGAGTCTTAATCTAATTTACTAATTTGGCAAACGCTCTCAACCAAAACGGCTTACTGGTACAATCTTACAACAAACAAACCAAGTAATTGTGGGTTCATGGCCCAACAGTAACAACTTAGGAGTTTTGGGATCGAACCCTGAGCTTTCTGGTCCAGTACGCCAGTGCACCACCACGGTCCACATTTAAGCTTTGGTGTGGATGATACCATTCCAAATGGCAACCATGTTATTATCAATGAGCACATAATATAAGACCTCTAATTTCTTGATATGAGCTCCACGTCAGAATATGGTCTTTTTCATATAATGGGATTGTCTCCCAATACAAAAGTAGACAAATCTATTTCGTATTAAAGTCTTTGAATCAGAACAGCGAGTTCGTATTTATTTAGAAGGCTTCTACGCATTACCGTTGGAGCGCCTAATTGAGCGAAGCACATCCAAACATTTAGCAAAGTTTATAAACAATGTTAAAGACAACACTTCTAACTAGAATATGGAAGGATATAAACTGGATTTTGGCAATAGCAAACACGGAACTAACAGTGGAAATATATTGGGAATCCAAATCAAAACTGGAGCAACAGAAAGTTGTTATAACTGAACATGACCACAAACCAGTCAAACAAAAATTATTGATTAGTTGATGAGACTGATTAGATGTGTTTGTTTAAGCTAAATTGAATTACCTAGTATTTTGTACATAAGTCAAACAAACATATCCCGGTGATCAAACATACAAATCCACCCAATAACCAAGCAAAATAAATACCCCAAAATAGGGCAATACTCAAATTCGACTATATTTTCCTCTTTGGGGCATCATGAAATCACTGTGGGGAGTCCGTAGTGTCAGCAGTACCAGTTCCAGACAGGTGACTCACTATGACAAATGAGCTGCTCATAAACTAATGCTGAAGAAGCTTCCAGCCAGAAGTTAGCCATGGATTTAGAAAATGGTTAAAACCATCTGTTTAATCAAGCACTGGCCAGATGTGAATGCTAAAGTGTATCCCTTGTGCACGCATGTGTGACAATTTTTCAGCAACTTATTCCAGGGCTATGGGTTTCTTAGTTTAAAAGTCCTGACTACATCCCTGTTCCATATGACCCACTTTCTGCATCTCCGTGCTAGTTTCTATTCAGAAATTTGATCATCATCATCATCTTCTGTCTCCATTTGCTTTCATTTCAGCTGAAGCAATCCTCTTAATGTTCTTTCCCTTCTCCTGTGTACTTGGCTATAACTCTCATTCCATTGGTGTATTAGGGCCAAAGTGATAATGTGCTGAAATCTTACTTTACTGTTCACTCTTTTCTTTGTCCAACTTGTCTGAATAGTCTTCATCTCAAGGAGTGGAAGTGCTGTTCCTGAATCCTTCCATCGTTGTCACTCTCCTGGAACGAGGCTCTCTGTGGCTCTGTAGGGTTTGCACATTCACGTCAGTGTTGTACAGAGACATATTTTCATCCAGTAGAAGAGACAGCGATGTGTGTGAAGTGGAACATGGCTATGATTCATTTTGATCAGTTTAATAAATACCATGTGCAGTTACGAGTTGCATTCTGATTTATTTCTTGTTTACTATGTGTTAATGCATTGGAAACACTGATGGAACACTGGTTTTTTGTGTCTGTACATTTACCAAAGTTTAAAGGATAACTACTTTTCCAAGAAGCCAAAAAGTATATTGCTTAATGCAAGACTTTATAAATTCTCCAAACCATTCATTTGCTTTCATTCACTCACTGACAGTTCTCACTGACAGGGGAAATCCGGACACCAGAAGAACCAGATATTATTTTTGAGGTTAGGTGGGAATGTTCTGTTCCAAAATTGCCTCAGTTTGCCTCTCAAATAGTGCTTGACAAGAGAACTTCTCTCAGCTACCACATTTTCCAGACTTTATGTAAGACAGGGACAAATGGAAAAAACAGCAGTGTTTCAAATACAGAGGCTTGGAAATTGAGGAAAACCTTCCTGTTCTTGCAGACTTCATTTTTTTATGGGAAGCCAGGGGAACTGCCTGGCTAGCAGACTGTGGATCAGTTATTGTCCGTTCTTCATAAAATAAACATGTTGCCCTTTTACAAGTACGCTTCAATGATTTTCATTCCAGATGAACGTCTTCACTGGACTGAGGCTCTGCAAACATGACACATCCTCTTAAATGGTTAATATACCTTCAAATACATGTATTGTTGCCTTGTCAGGATGATGTCTTAGACTCGCTTCCTTCATCCTGTTTTACTGGAAAGCCATTCAGTCAGAGCATAGGCAAAGACTTTTTGTATAATTCATAGTCTTCTCTGGAAAGCATCACTATGATCACTGTAGAAACCTGGAGAACCAATAATTATATATTATTAAAAAGGGTCTATTAAGAATTCGGGCCATCTTTTGTCCCCAGAATAGCTTTAATCCTTCTTGGGATGCTAACATACAAAAACGACTTCTCAATACAGATGACTGAGGTCTAAATCTGGTGATTGAGTTTCACTTCATCAAAGTAATCTTAAATAATTTAGCACCAGACTGTTTATGGGGGCGTTCTCATCCTGGAAATCGTGAGGCTTTGCATCATAGGAAGAAACTTGTCCTGTCTGACATTTGTATATTAATAATAAACCAAGCATAAATCAACCAAGATGCAGGACATATTGCAATCGTAGTGCTTTTGATTTAGGTTCCATTTCTGACTGTCACTGGAAAGATATCCATCTTTGTAAAGCTCATGATGAACAATACAGTGGGGCACCCCTGGTCTGTTTCATTGATCATCACAGATCCAGCTACCTGGCCCAAGTCTCTGTGTAAATGAACTTCTCATTGCTATGCCCCTCCTTGCTTACAACCATCCAATCAAAGTTTTAACAACAAGGTATTGACAAATTATAGATTAAATTTAAATCTGTGTATTTCAGCCATAAACAGCTGACTGAATTACATTTTTAGCATGTGTATTTTCACTGCCATATATATTATTTATGTCATATTTTGATGTTTGGTTTACAGTTTTCCTTTTCATGAATATCGATGCAACTTCACCTACAGATACCTAGAAGTCCTGAGCCCTGGCCATTTAACTGCTGTGTCTTCCTTCCTAGTAGCGATGTGCTTTATCTACCTACTTACCCACTTTAAAGTGTTTAAAAAAGATTCTGCCTGTTCACACTAAAAACAGTGTTTCTTCAAATGGACTCATTCCCTCTTGGTTGTGTGCAGTCAGTGAGATATGTTTATTTCAATTTATTTTAATATGTTCATATTTCATTGCTTGTACTTATATTTCGGCTCTAAAATGTGTGGGGTCATTATGTGGTCATTAGTGTGTGCTTGTAACTGCACAACCACAGTGTTGTGCGTTTACTGGAAGGAGTGATATATACAACAGTTTAGGCTTCGGATGCTGTGTGGATGGTAAACAGTGCATACCTTTAATTCTTATATACATTCACTCATGTAGGGGTGTTGTACATGCGCTCTAGCTGTCTCAAAGCTAATACTTTTTCATGTCTTTGTTATTTTGTACAGCACCTTAATACTGTTTGTGAGTAATAATGAAAGTGTGCCCAGTATATTTCCTGGTAAACGTTTATCAAGGTCTAAACATGAGAGCAGTAACAACTGCAGACGTTGGACTTTCCTCTGCATTCCAGAGCGCTCATAGATCTTCCGAAAGTAATTAGTGTCCGAATGATACACTGGTTCTGTCAGGTCAAGGCCATGCTGCGTTCAATAAATCAACCAATAATAGTAATGTGATTTAGAGATGGTTTATTGTCTACCAGCAATCAACACAACAAAGTTTCCGAAACCAACTACAAAATCAGTTAAAGTGCTCCTGAACTCAAGACCATGATTTTGAATAAATCTTTAGGCCTGCTAACTCTTTTTCACATTTAATCCCTGCTACAAGTGTTAGTGTATTAGATAAGTGTCCTGCCCATGCACCAACTCTGATTATACTGTTCCTAAATGCAAACGTTATGTATTATGTATGTTTTAAGGTAAATCTAATACTGTTATCAAAGATTAGTGATCTATTACCTGTAGATCTATAAGAAAATAAGAATTCAATTCTTTTGATTCCTTTGAATAAAACATGCTAGTCTAACCATCCAACATATTCGTCGTCTGCCTACGTTACTCACTAAAACTCATGGTAATGGAATAACTGACATGTTTGGCTACTATAAAAGAACTGCTTAAACCATACTAATCCCACTCAATTGTAACCATAACAAACGCAAGTTTATTGGCTTTTGGCTTCCATGACCTCTGCCTGCTGCTTTCAGATCCTGTTGAACTGGCTGGGTATCAGAACTGGCATGCTACATCTTAACGTTAGCTTACATTTCTGTATTGGCTCTAAAATAAACCATAAAAATTTTTTATTTATGTAAATGATAATCCAGAACTACATATAATTGCTTTGACAAAGCTACAGTACTACCAGTATATTTTAAAGTGCTACTGTCTACTAGTAAGAAAAACTAAGAATATAACGCCCTGCTAAAAAAAAATGCATTAAAGACCAGCAAATGCTGTGTTCTGGACGTTGGTATGCTGGTATTGTGCCATGTTGGGTTGACCAGCAAAACTGTGTGTGCGTTTACCAACATAACCTGTAAGTATAACCACTTAACAGCCTAAACCAACTTGGACCAGTATCTCTTGATAATAACCAGCATATCAGTGTCCAGAACAGCCTATTCTGGTCTTGGCTGGATTTTTTAAACCAGTGTTAACGGTGAATTCCTACCAATCTGCTACACCAAATAGGTGCTGTTAACTTGGGTAATGTTCAAATGTAGGTTTCTTGTGCCTCAACAAAAAAGGCTAAATGAAACAGTGTTCTATATTACTTATGTTTTTTAAAGAGCTCATTTAAATGTGTCTGTACATGACCAAAACCAAAGGCCAGGTTTTATGGGTGTGTTTGGACCAGAACGTTTATCTAACACCAGCATATAGCCTCATCTGAAGCCAGACAATAAATAATTCTGTGCTGGGGCTGGATGTCGTGATGGAAAACCAAAATCGAGCTTGGAAAAGCGTATGCATGTGTGACGAATTGTTTATGACTAAAGGAGAAGAAAATTAAGAACATCAGGAGAACATAGTGGCAGACTTCATGGGTCACCACGGATTTAAAAAAAAGAACATTTTGACTATGCGTTTTTCACAGAAAGTCTTACATTGAAGGTCAATTCCAATTGCACAGTCAAATTTCCAAATTATTCAGTTATTTGCTTCTTTCAAGTGTAATTAAATGAAAACATTTTTTAAATTATTTACTAATTATTTGTATGGCTTGCATTGCTTTAGTGTGCCTCATTTACACTTTGAAGCTTTGTTTAAAGCCTGTATCGTTCCCAGCAACTCCTGGAATGTTGCAACCGCTCAATTAGTGTGTTCTTTAAAAACTTTCGCTGACCTGTCCGATGAATAAGAACCCAACTTATTGTTCAAGCTCATTTAAAGATGTACATGCTGTTGCCATGTGCTGATGTTTAATAGAGCTGTTAGCCTCAGTTTTTTTGTATGAGTGCTCTAGGTGATTTCTTAGCAATCAACCATTCATCTTCTTTGCTGAACTGCTGCAGTTTTATAGCACACGGGTCTCTAGTTTACTTCTCGGATCATGAGCGTTGGCTTTTATACAATTAATTTTATTAATTTGAGCCCCATCTCTCTGGAATCAACAAGTCTCCCTGTGCCTGTATAAGGTTTAATAGCATCAGTGGACGAACCGGTAGCCAACATAACTCTAGGAAGTCGAGAAAATGACGTATTTTGGCCTTTTAAAAGAATATTTCACACAACCATTACCACACAGGCTGTTGCATAAGTATTGGACAGGATCTTTATAAGTTCATATTGTTCTATTGGGCAGACTGGCACCATATTTCACCCTTATAAAGCCCAGATGCTTATTACTTTTGCCAATAGTGTCATTAAAGCGTTAGATTCACTTCTACGTTTCTATACAATGATTATACACAGGCCTTATGGCCTGGATCATACACAGACTAAAATAGCTTTCTGTAAAAGGATTTTTCCCAGAGCTGTGGCCTATGTTGATTCCCTAAGTTAAAACAGCTGAACACCAGGACAAAACACCGTTAACCTCCATCCACGACACCCACCCCACCCCACCACAGTTTGACGTTCTGCATGTTTAACCACAAGTGTTTTACTATTTTTATTTTTATCTACGGGGCTAAGGTGGTGTAGTGGCAATTTCTTAGCCTACCGCCGCTGTGACCCGGGTTCAAGTCTTTGTGAAGCCTTATAATTGGCCTTGTCTGAGGAGGGGAAGCAAGGGACGAGGGACCCATGCTGCAGCCTCAGTGATGAACTGACTGGCATATCGTTTTTGGTATACACTTACTTGATCTGGGATTGCTACAAAACCACCGCACCCTGACCTGGAAAAACTGTGGATATATGAGATGATTTTTATCTTTATTTATGATGTAGAGTCACCAGGGGCTGAAATGCTTCCTGGGAGAAACAGAAAGTTTATAATAATTGTAAACATAACTCTATAATTTGAATTATACATAGTAATATGCATGAAAATAAATTGTGCTACTAATAGACCCTAAATACTTGAATATTAGGTTCTGAAGGATTGAATTCCCCTTTCATATGCTTCACACTGGTTTAGTCCACTGTCTACCATCACCAGACCCCCCCGAACACGCACACACACACACACACCCACCAATACACACCCACCCAACCACACACACACACACACCCAAAAGTAAAAACCATTTTCAAAGTGCATTTCAATTATGATTCTGTTACACGTGGTCACACTATACCACTGGTACTTATGAATAGTACACCCATTTATAGTGTGCCATCTACAGGACATTCTTGGTATCACGAACACTGTAGCTTTATATAAACATTTAATACAACAGTACATTTGGCAGCACCTTTGGCGACCCCTCCAGGAATTTCTCTTGAGCAATCTTACTGTTTATTTTCCATCCAACACTTAAATGAAATTTACACCCTTTAGTGTCGCACTACATTTTGAGGTATGCAAGAACAAGGACAAAAAATGTATTATCTTAGTTTTGTAACTAGCTACAAGTGACAAGTTACATTAACTACATAAGTTACAAGATGTAACTTATCTTATCTTAGTTTTATCATGTGCACACTTGTGGTGACGTATCAACATAAAAGTGACTTAACAGAAAGCCACTGTTTCAGTATTTTACCATTTACAGATTGCGTTTGAATAAAAAAGGAGGAGCATTAATTGTACAGTGCATGGCCAAATATATGTGGACACCCGAATATGAAATCCACATGTGCTTGCTGAATATGATTCCAAATAAATATGGAGCTTTAGTCAATTGGAAGGCTTTGCACAAGATTTTGGAGTGTTAGTGATGCGATTCACTTCCATTCAGCCACAAGAGCATTTGTGAAGTCAAACACTGATGTTGGGATGTTGGATGAGGTTCAGTTCAGGATTACACAAGTTTACTGACTCCGAGCTCTACAAATCATTACTTTATGGAGCTCGTTTAAGATTCCCTCCAATGTAATCATCAAAAGCAGCCCCAGACCTTTATGTGTCTTCCACCAAACATTAAATTCACTCACTTTCCATACTTGCTTAATCGAATTCAGAGTAGAGAAGCCTGGATTTAAAATCTAACAGAGTACAAGGCAGGAACCCATACTAGACAGGCCAATCCATCACAGAGCAGGGAACTCTGGAGCTTTGCGGTAACCACCTATGCCAATGATTCAGCCCCAAACCTTACAGTCTGTACTATTCTTCCTGTGGGTGGAGTTTTCCTCGCATCTGCCAAACTGTCAGTGAGTCATGATTAATCAGTTTAGTCATTTGACTGACACACTTATGCATAGCCAGTTACAACCGACATGAACTTAGCTACAACTCCAGCAGTTGTAGGTTAAGGGCCATGTTCAAGGGCCCCACAGTGGCAGCTTGACAGTGATAAGTTATTGACCCGCTGGTCTATACCTCTGGCACCATCACCACAGTTAGACATTATGTAGAATGCATTTCTGTCTCAAGAGTTCAATGGCATGTGCTTTATACCACACCAATAATCTAAGGCTTTGTGTGCAACTGCTTGGCCAGAGAAGCCCACAAAGTATTATTGTACTGATGTTACTTCTAGAGGCAGTTTGGATTCTGATAGTGAATGCTGCAGACAAATAAAGACTGTTTTCATGTGTTGTATGCTTTAGCACCTGGCTGTTACTTTCTGTGCACTTGTGTAGTTTTACAGTTGAGCTGTGGTCACTCCTGGGTGTTTACACTTTATAAGAACCCAGGGTAGGTCTTTCAAAGCAGAAATTTGTACTGACGTGTTGGAACGATGCTTCTTATGACAGCGGCACATTGCACCTGTTAACAACAGGTTTAACTGAAATGACCAAACCTATTAATTGGAAGGTGTGTCCACATACTTGTTTAATTCTTCGGGAGCGTCTCATTAAAATTTTATAAATTGTTTTCTGCACAGACAGAACTAACTAAATACATGACAATAAATCAACTCATAAAATGCAATTTAATGGTTAAAAAATCAGGTCATTGCTGATTATTATTTATTATAGTATTATTTATGAAGGTACTGGACCAGAATGGACAGGGTTAAAATCTCAGCACTGCCAAGCTGCCACTTTTGGGCCCTTAAGCTAAACCCTTGACCTGTAGTTGCTTGGACTGCATGTTGAAGAACTGTACTGGTTACAAATCAGTCTGGGTAAAAGTCGTCTGATAAATTCTGTGAGTGTTACTCTAATGTTACTCTAATGTATGTCATCATCAAGGCCTGACAGAAAAAAAT
>JAUZSU010120407.1:0-18413 GCA_034780255.1 Parotocinclus maculicauda
GCTCAGGCTGTATTATTTTTTATTTTTTTTATTTGGGGGGGTTAGAGGTCGCTCTCCCCGTACAGGGCGGTGGAGAAGGCGCTGTAATCCAGAGCTCCTGGTACAGAGTCAGGACCCACATATGGAGGCATCCTGGAGATACAGTAATCAGCCTGCTCAGGAGGAAGCTCACGCCTCAGCTCATCCACCAGGATGTACGGCTGCAAAACACACACACACACACACACACACACACACACACACACACACAGTAAGATATGAGATTTACAATATCCAATTTATTTCCATAGTGTTTTTATTTATAATGGACCTTTGTCTCAAATATCTAATATCTAAGGACAATCCCAAATTGAGCAAACCTAGGGTAACAGTGGCAAGGAAAATCTCTAAATGTTATAAGGAAAAAAACCTAGAGGACCAGGACTCAAACAGGGACCCGAACTGCTTCGGTGGTTCAGATGATAAATGTAAGAATTACAGTAATGTATTTATTCAGATAAGTAAGTAGATAAATAAAATGTACAGAAATAAAATATTACACACTAAAACGTATTTAGGAGATGTTTTTACTCTGCACTAAAATATAAAAAACTTAACAGAAAATAAACGGGATGATGATAAAATACAGAACAGGAGAAAAAAACAAAAGGCTTTTAAACATTTGAATTTAAAGTAGTTTTACATTATCAGTGATTAGTTTGTAATTTACCATATTTATGTACAATATATTACACACACTTCAGTGTTACCTTCAATAATCCTAACTATAGTGAGAACATTTTAACGGTCCATTTTAATAACATAATGAAAACTAAATAAGAACCAAATAAAAAGGTAACATTTGAAAATGAGGACTATTATGAAACGTGCTAAACATTTTGTGATTAAATAGGAACTAAACGATAAAGTAACAGACTGATAAATCGATCCAGTCGAACCGTACAAAACGATAAGTTACTGTAACGTTACATTAAGAGGATTATACGTCACTGATCATTATCTTTAGTTTAATCTTTTGGTTTTAGCCTAGTTTTAACATTAATAAGGCGTTATGTGCAGATCTACTGTTCACCAAAATTAGGGGAGATTTCAGAATAATTAGTTATTTCAGTAAAACCGTCAGCATGTTCATATGTAATTAAATTTTATAGCATTTAGCAGACGTCCTTATCCAGAGCGACTTACAACTGGTACAGTCTTACAATCCTAGCAATGGTGGGTTAGGAGTCTCGCTTAAGGACCCAACTCTGGCAGCTTAGCAAAGGTGGGATTTAAACCCAGGACCATCAGGTTCATTCAGGTCTAGAGTCCAGTACTGCTAGGCTAATACAGTCCCAGTCCCGGTGAAATAAATACAAAATGTATTGGAACAAAAATGTTGCCATATTAATTCCATAATATTGTAACATTGTGAAGTTTAACAAAGCTTTTAAGCTATTATGTTTAAAAGTTAGTAATAAGTCATAACTCTAAAATAATAAAACCTATAAAACTTACATTACTCTTTAATTAAAGTTAACTGACTAAACTATTTTAACAGACTAAACTGTTTTTGGCTAAACTAAAACTACCTATAATTACTAAAATGTGAGCGAAATTAATAACATTTTAGGTAACCAGCTAAAACTAAAAATGAAATCAGAACACACACACACACACACACACACACACACACCTTATCACATGCCAGGATCCTGAAGGAAGCTGCCACTTGTTCTGCCGTATCCGTCTCAGTCGTCTCTCGAGTCATGAAGTCCACAAAAGCCTGGAACGTTACCTCCCCCTTCCCGTTTGGATCCACCACCGACATGATCCTAATAAACTCAGCCTCCCCCTGCACACCCACACCACACCTTCATCATCATCATCATCATCATCAAAAAGAAAAACTGAAATATCACATGGTCATAAGTATTGAGACGCTGTGCTCAGTATTTAGTATTTAGACTCTTTTAAGTTAGTACAGCCATGAGTCTTCTTGGGAATGATGCAATCAGTTTTTCACACCTTGATTTGGGGATTCTCTGTTATTCTTCCTTACATATCCTCTCCAGTTTCATCAGGTTGGATGATGAACGTTGATAGACGGCCATTTTAAGTTCTCTCCAAAGATGCTCAATTGGGTTTAGGTCAAGGTTCTGGCTGGACCAGTCAAGAATGGTCACAGAGTTGTTCTGAAGCCACTCCTTTGTTATTTTAGCTGGATGTTTAGGGCCATTATCTTGTTGGAAGGTGAATCTTCGGCCCAGTCTGAGATCCTGAGCAGTCTGGAATAGGTTTTCTTCCAGGATATGTCTGTACTTGGTCACATTCATCTTTCCTTCAGTTATAACCAGTCGTCCTGTATCTGCAGCTAATAAACACCCCCATAGCATGATGCTACCACCACCATGTTTCACTGTTGGGATTGTATAGGGCAGGTGATGAGCAGTGCCTGGTTTTCTCCACACATACTGATTAGAATTAACGCAAAGGGTCTGAATATTTATGACCATGAGATATTTCAGTTTTGCTTTTGTCATAAATTTACAAAAATATCTACATGTCTGTTTTTTTATGGGATATGGGATGCTGAGTGTACATTAATGAGAAATAAAATGAACTTTTTTGATTTTGGCAAATGTCTGCTATGAAACAAAGAGTGAAAAATTTAAAGGGGACTGAATACTTTCCATACCCACTGTATATGCTTATTAACATATAGTGCAAATAAGTTCCCATAGGTCATAAAAAGATTAATTTATAATCCAAGAGCAAAACAGAAATTCAATGGTCCTGCACCCAGACTGCAGTTAGCTTAGTAGCTGAGATAGCAAGTTCATCAAATTTGGCAGTGCCAAAGCTGCCACAGTTGGGTCCTTAAGGCCCTTAACCCATAATTGCTTTAATTGTAAGATAGTATAAATTGTTAAATGTCGTGAATGAAACATGATGGATTTGCTTCTTAAATCAGGGAGCAGCAGTACAATGCAATACAATTAGACGTTCTGTAGGTCTGGAATGAAGTGATTTCATTAACATTACATAACCCAACTGTACATACATTCCTGAGATATATATATACATTTATAGCACACTGTATATCTAGTGTGGAATCATTTAAGTTTCACACACTTTTAAATCCCAGGTAGTTAAGGACACCTAATTAGTCTGTAGTCCTGCCCATATGGTGTGAGCTATTCAGTCCAATAATTTGTTTGTAATTAAAATACCTCCTATCCATAATTGTTTTTTGGACTGAGGCTGGCTCTGGAGTAATCTAGTGAATTGCGCACTGCTGGATGTTTATTGTAGGCAAGCTGTGACTAACTGAAGGACAGGAAATGTATAATTTAACAGGGAAGCCTATGGGACATACTTTTAGAGTTGTTAAAGAAGAAAAAACAATTAGACTCTGGCAGTGATCCAGTAATATTAAACCAATTTTTTGTAAATATTAGCAATACAAATACACCAACCAGTGAGTCATTTGATTCATCCAAATATGTATATGCACAGGCTATATGTAAGCAGTAATTTATCACTGCACAAACCTGATGTAGGTTACATTTGCCTGTATTGTTGTATACACTGCATCAGCTAACTGACATTGGTTTATGATTAATAGCAGTTGCCTCACACAGTGTAATTGTGCTCTTGTAAGCTCTACTTAATTACATTCTCATGACAGATTGATGAATAAAACATTAAACCTCAACTTTTAGATCTGAGTAACAGTTCCTATATCAAAGGAATAAAGCGACTGATATTCATAAGGTGAAATATAAACCTTACAAGCCAGGCATATGAATGTCTAAATTTCTTCTGTTTTGCATAATTAAATGAAATTTGCAATGGCAAATTAGTGAAGACTAGTCTGCACTTTAAGCACTTCACTAGTAATGCTTAGCTGGGTTTATTCAGTGTGAAGTTTCCCGTCACCAGTTCATCACACACTCCCCTAAACAGCAAACTATTCCAGCAGCCACCTTCCCCTAGGATCCCTTAATCACCTTAATTAAATGGCAATATCGCTAGGAATGGTAATTCCAACGTTCTGCCAAGCTCTGGGGCAGATCAAACAAACATCTGCAAATTGAGTGTGTGTGCATTATGGGTGAGCACCAGCATTAGCTCAAACACAGGCCTTTAAATGTAACTGAGAGTAAAAGATGTGCTATATATGGGCTAAAATTTTTAAAAAGGATTTAAAGTTAGGCAAACTAAACTTTCTTACTGCTTCTCCCTCCCTTCCCACATTAGCACTAACATGAGGCTTAGCTACAGCTGTGGCTTGGTCTGTACCCTCTTCACTAACGCTCATCTGTTTTCATGATTTCCACTGTACATCATTTGATAATATGGGCCAGAAAACCTCTTTCTTCCTTTCTGACCATTGCTTTCATACAACTATAATTAAATAATGTATGCCCAACTATATTTCACATAAATTGGGTATGGTGAAGCACTAATCAGCACAGTATGACAGTATGGTGATTTTGGTCTGTTATTAAGACACAGCCCACTCTTTCCACCAGTATTCCAATTTAATGAGGAGTGAGAGAAGAAATAGTTATAGAGCCATTCATGATGACAAATGTATTTTTAAGTAGACCATTTCCCATAGATAGTTTCAGGGGCAGAGTCTGGCTGTTCAGGTTTATCCAGCTGGTCCTACTGGCTGAAGCCACAAATTTATTATGTTGGTAAGACGACATGTTTTTCCAAGAACCTCTGATGATCATCTAATTTAGGTTATTTTATTAAAATAACTTTATGGTAAGTTTAATGGCACCTTTTTTGATTGTGATTGGAAATTTTGAATATTTTGAAGTATACAGTCTTTTTTGTTGCTTTTTGTACATAAAATGACAAATTAGTTACAGCTTTACATTGGTGTGTGGAAAGAAACATATTTGAAATTCGCTATATAAACAAAAGTCTCTGGACATCCAAAAAGTACATCCCAACAAGTACAAAAGTACATCCCAAAACATGGCATGGAGTCTCGCTCCCCTTGGCTGGTACAATAGTATTCACCCATCTGAGAATGAATTCCACTAGAATGCAGAACATCACTTTGAGGTCAAGCAATGATTTTGGACAATAAGCCCTGACTCACAGTTGACGCTTCAATTAATCTCTGTGTCTGATGGAGTTAGAGCTTAAAGTTAAAGCTCAGTGCAAGGTTGCCAAGTTCTCTATAAAAGGTGACAAACCATGGACTTTGTTTTTGGAAGACAGAATCCATACGGAAGTGGTAAACTATTAAAATGCCGCACTGTGTTGCTGAGGGTTTCTGGATAATCCATTCCATCACTACTGTTTTTCTATGCAGATTCTGCTAGCATTTTCTACAAAGTAGATTAATTACAAGTGGTGTCCACAAACATTTGTCCATATATAGTGTATCAGAATAGGTCATAGACTTCGCAAAAGCATGCTAGGTGTTTATATACTAAATGCATTAATGAGTCAGCTGTCTGACACTTGATGTGGGTGGCAAACTTGGAAATTAAGAAGCAGTATTTCAACTGACAAGGCAGACTTACTACCATGTATATGTAGTTATAATTTAATATAGTATTGATATATTGATATGTGGAGTATTGAAAGAGTTTTGATATATATTGAGACATCATTTTTACAGCAATACACAATCAACACAACATGTACAGCATGATGAGTACTGGAAAATAATAATAAATAGTAATAATAGAATAATGATAATGGAATATTTCTGGCATGTCCTTATACTGCTTTGCTCATTACTGTGTGACAGAAGATTCTGTCACATAAACACACAGAGTACAGTGTAAATGCACGTTTTACATGCCTGGAACACAAGACAACAGCTCGCACATGCTGTTTCTCATAAATGTACCTAATGAAATTAATATTTTGAATTAGAACAGCATCGTTCAATCAGTATGGTGTGTTATGAAGGTCTAGAATTAATAAATGCATTCTGTTATGTTGAAGCTATGTAGTGCTTTTTTAACAAACCCAATTCCATAATAGTTACAACAGTAACTACAATGAGGTTAGTGACTTACTCATGTGTAGTGAATATACATGAAAACCAAAATTAATGCCTGCACTAGGTTACAGTACAGTTTTGACAGAGGCAGGTTTATCACTGTACTTCACCACCTTACCGCTTAACCAAACTCTGGAATCATGTCGCTAGGAAGAAATGTCATTTTGAAAGCAGATTTTTTTCTCAGTCTTGCTTGATATAAGAGTTTTCTTGTATATATGCTTTATAATATAACAGAAGTGTTTAAGCTAAAGAGGATGTTAAATGGCACATACCTATACAGACAATGGATTTCTTCAGTACTCCTGAGCCCATGCGGTTATAACCCTAAGGAAATGTCTGAGGAAAGAGCCATATGCATTCACTATATAGTTTTCAGCCTTGTTCTTTATCCACAGAGGCTTCTCTTGATTCCTTGAACCTTTTTACAGTATTGTGGACAGCTGATGGTGAATTACCTAAATTATGTGTAATTATAAATTGGTGACATTGTTAGTAAACTGTGGTACTATTCTCTCAAACAGTTTCACACATAGCTACAAACATCAATCCATTTTTTCTCGTAAACAAATGAGCTTTTCATAGATATTCAGTTTACATCCATCTTTTACCTGTTCACATATTTACAGATGTTTGTGGAACATTCGTCTTTTCAGTCTTAAGTTACTTAAATTTTGGAAAATGTTGTAGGAATCAAATTCAAAATTAATACATATTTTGAAAAAAAGGTTGTACAAAATATGTTGTAAGTTGATGCAGTAACATTACATATATTTTCCAAAAATATTACTATTATTATTATTATTTATTATTATTATTATTATTATTATTATTATTATTATTATTATTATTATTATAGTGTTGTTATAGGAAGCAAATGGTGGTGCTGATTTTGTTTTCATTTTTTCTCTTAAATTCAACTAGAAACCACATACATTTTACAAATCACTATTTTCTGACTTTATTTGCATTTTATATAATATCCCAACTTTTTGTACATATTTTTTTTGTAAATGGGGTTTTACTTATTTGTGAAATGCAGACAAGCAAACACGTGTAAAACATGAATGACAAACATGAATAGGCCTTGAACAAATGAGCACTGGTAGTACTAAAGAACTGTAAAATATATTAATAGGTTTTGAACTGTAAAACAGTTCTTCAGCAAGAGCTACATATCTCTCAGAAGTGGCCATAATTTAAAGTTTTTACACTAAAACCACATTTTTGCTGAACCAACATTCAGAATGTCAAAAGTCCCTCTTTGAAACACCATGAACTCTGAAGCCTGTAAGATTCCAATGTTTTGAGAGCATGATAAAGCCACTACATATATCATGAAGGTTTTACGACTTCACTCTCAGTAATGGTTTATCAACCATTAATCAAACAGCCCAAAATAGCACATGCATTGTTCTCAAGAGAGGTATGGAAAGAAGGTGGAGAGATTGAAAAAAAGTTTCAGATCTACCTAGAGAACTTAGAACAGTAGTCATTTATTCTACTTTGGACAGTCATCAAAGCAGAGCAAAACTAAGTGCAATACAGTAGTTTTACATAAGAGCAACAGAACTGAGCTAAAACACTCAGTACCACACACATGCACTACACCAGCGCACACACTACACTATGTAAGGTTCTTCTGCATGGGACATTAGCTTTTTAGATATTATCTAACGAAATCAGAGTCCACTGGGAGCACGTGTCAGAATGGTTGTGACATTTGCAGCACTAACGCATTATTCATTCATCATACAGTATATTCATTTTCATACCTTTCAGACCCAACCAGCAGCGAAGGATGCAAGGCAGAAACCAACCCCAGTGAGGGTACATGCACCCACTCAGACTTACACTCAACCACTTTACCAAGGGTACATGAAATAGGAATAATTCATGCAGTATTTCATAAGAGAGTAATTATTAAATCATGCACATAATACATCATGAGTCATAATGAACATGTATAAAGTGAGCATGCCTCAATGCATGAACACTAAATAAATGTAATAACTAGGGCAGAACATGACGTAATGTTAAGCATTAATAAAGCTTTATTAATTAATTAATTAACTAATTAATTCTTCATGAGTTGATGTTTGTGCCTCTCTAAGTTTTAAGCTTTTTAGGTCAAGACAACTTGACCTAACACATCTTCTTAAAGAGAAAACTGGAGTGTTTAGGGAAAACTTGACAGACACACAAAACTCAGAAAGCATGCACATTTCACGGATACAAAGTTCACATTGAAAACTGATCCAGGAATCTCAGGCTCTGTGAGGTGATAGCACTAACTACTTGTGCTACCCTACCTATATGTCAGGATATATGATACAGAATCAAATTATTTAAATCTAGGATTAGGGTGCAGATTCCTGAGGCTGTTACATGTAGACAATTTAATCCCTTTGATTAAACAAGTCCTGTTTCTGCCTTTCTCAATTTGGCAAACAAAAGGAGACTGGAGAATACATTTTTTAGTAGAAGATAGCTTGGTATTTCCTCTCTTGCTATATTATCAAACATTTACTGTACAAAACCTAATTTATGTAAATTGTAAGCAAGGAAAACAATGTAAGATAATTAGCATAAAGTATTCTCAGTCCGAGCCCTGTGGCCATTAATGCTTTTGTCGTTTTGCCCAGACAGGATACAAAGCCCGCAGCAAAGCTTAAAGACGTCTGGATCAGACCACTAGTAGAAAAACATTTAAAATACCTCCTCTTTATCTGTTCTCCTCTATTTAAGGCTTATTTGAACAGTGTTTCTAGTCTTTGTGTGTGAGTGTGTCTTATTATAAAGCTTTAGTCCTGCACTTTACCCTTACCCCCCCTGTGAACATCTCTGAATACTCAGCAGATTACGATTAAAATCATAATGCAGAAAGAATGTGACTGACATACATGAATATATTATATTTTGCTATTACATTTATGTCATTTACATTTATATAATTTAGCAGACGCCTTATCCAGAGCGACTTACAATTACATAGTACAGTCTTACAATCTAAGCAATTATGTGTTAAGGGCCTTGCTCAGGGACCCAACTGTGGCCGAGGTGGGATTTGTACCCTGGACCATCTGGTCTATAGTCCAGTACCTTAACCACTAGACTACCAAGTCCTATTCAACTGTACATGGAACAATAATTTATTTTCTCAAAGTCAGACTTCTTTGAACCAGCAATAACACTCCATTCTGGTTAGATAATTAGATGTAGATTAGATGGTTGGAACGGAGTGGTGCAGTCACAGAAAATCAGAGTTGTTCCGAAGAAAGGTCTTCAGCAGAGCTATTCCAAACAGGTGCTCACCACTGCGATAACCTGGGTTCAAGTCTCAACAGTGCTTTCCGGTTGGGCTCGACATTACACAGGTACGGCTAGCCATGGACCCTCATATGTACCCAGTGAACTCAGGGATGGGCTCTCGACCACTCCAATCACCAATCCCAAACAGGATAAGTGGACTTGCAAGCCAGTCCAATTAAATAATTATTAACTTACTGGCTACACAAGTTAGGCTGCTCCTACACTGCTCACACTTTGTCCCCGGAATACATCTCATAGCTGATTTCAGTACAACTGATGGAATACTAAACTAATATACAAAATAATGCAATAAGAAGTAGAGGTTGGAGACATATTCATTGTTGAAACATATGCATTGTTTGTATATACATACAATATATGTAAGAATGTACTCTTGATATATGTAAGTAATTATAATATTAGAATGAAAGCAGAAGTTCACTGGAGAAAACTGCACAATTAAATGTACCCTGTAAGGCCACCTGGATTCAAGATGAGATACGGTTGGGAATGAAGCAAAATGGGTATCCTGTGGCACATTTTTCCCACAAATATTAAATCTCCAGGATTAAAGGGCTCACCATGGGGCCTCTAAACACAAACCCAACTGTTGTGGGATCCCAAACAGAATCTGGATTCGACCAATGCAAACATTGGCAACAGTGGCTGGCTGTCCGGACATGTCATGGCTGCTGTGACAACAAATTTCCTACTGCTAAGCGTCTGGAAGTGGTCCAGGCAGAGGCAGGGGTGTGTAGGTGCAACCTTTGCCTGGATGGTGGACAACAAAATTGTGGGAGCTGCTTGTGCTTGTTGGTGGATTAAACAATCATCTGTACTGCTGGTCTGCCTGGACCATCCAAAACCTCTTTGCCATGTGTGTGCCCCAACATGTCCCCACTGCCACTGGTCAGAATGGTGTGGATGATGGGCCATCCATTGAAACACGATTTGCATGTTCTCCCAGTGTTAATGTGGGTTTAGTCCGGGTACTACAGCACCCGCCCACAGTCCACAGATATGCATTAGATGAATTGTTTATACTAAATTGTACAAAGTAGCAACCAAATACAATTTACATATTAAATACATAGTAAGATACAATTTCTGTTCAATTTGAACAGCTTACATGTTCATTTCTAGTAAATTGTGTAAACAGAAATCTGAACTACTTTTACATTCTAACATGAACATATTAGATGAGGTCGAACATGAAGTAAAATGATTACAACCATCAATTACACTTAAACACATAACACATAAACACATAAACAACTTTGAGAAATCATTAGCGCCCTGTAACCAAGACCAAATAAGCTTATGATTTAATGTAAAGGGCATGTCTGGCATTTCGTCTTTTCTTTTCCGTGCAGACCCCTCCATTAGCACCAGCACAGGGCGATAGTTAACTTCAGGCTCTGACACATATAAAGGGTCATTGTATGAGTGGAAGCCATGTCCAGCACCCTCTCACAATGTCCAGCTGCTAAAACAGCTGTGGAACTGTGCTGGTGTGGAGAGGGAGAGAATAAAACTGTTTTACTTCCTCTCCTCTCAGCATGTCTTCCTTTCTGCCTTTCTGAGTCTTACTCAGAGGAGCTTGTTGATGGTAGCTGACTTCACTCAAAATAGACATCTGGTGACAGCTGCAACCTCTTTCCATTTCCCCTTGCTTTTGTCTACCTATGCCAGGAAAAAGAAATATTGAAAAGCATGAAGTGCTATTGCTACATTTAATAAACTGTTTAGAACTCCCATGTGTCTCAACCAAAGCCCTTTACTCTTTAGTGTAACAACTGTAGTTTTGGACTAATATTATACAGTTTTAAACATTTGACTTCCAACAACCACAGACTTATATTCAAAGTTTCAAGTAAACAGCTTTGTGTTTAGCTGAACATCACATTCTATTTCAAGAAGAAGCACACTGAAGTGCTAATTTGTGGTATTCACATATACACAACAGATATACAGATTAAAATAGGTTCAAAAGGTTTAAAGCATTCCTTGAAAGAAATACACAAAAACTGTCGCTAAGTGTGGAGGAATTCTGTGTCTCTGCAAATGATTATCTTTATGTCATCAATCTGACTCTAAAAAGACTAAACAATTGTCCAGCTCATTGACTGTTGCATTCGTTGTTTAGGTCACTGTTTGTAAATCAGTTGACCCCGAGAGCCCTAATAATTTGCATCTCCAGCTGGAGCTCATTTGGTTGTTAAAACTGGACCCTTCTAAGCCACTGGTGACTTTGACAAGGCAGATTGGATGCATGCTATTATGGCAAGGTCATCTGCATTAAAACAACACCCAGTCCAGTACCACTTGCTCTGTCTATTTTCCATATCACTCTCTGGCCTAATCATATATACTCTGTGTTATCTCTAAGGTCATGTCCATACAACAAATGTCTACTGTATAATATCTCACCCTCATTCCATTTCACATAGCAAGGGACTCCCTTTTGGAGCCACGAATGTCTCAATCAGTGTTCATCCATCAACCCAGAGTCTAACCCATAAAAAACATCCAGACAGCCTGCCTGCCAAGTGTCTGCTGCCATGCTGCTACATGTTATATATTTAATGTCACACCAAATACAATAAGCCAAGTGCTGCTTGCTTATTTGGGTACATAGGGCTAATAGTTCACAAACAGGTTTTTCTCTCTTTTAAGACGAGAGCGACTCGTTGACATCCTCGACATGTGGAGCACGGTACTGAAAGCGACTGGCTCTTGGCCAGAGTTCCTCCTCCCATGCTGCTCACATCCCCAGAGAGCCTTCATTAAAACACCCAGGCAGATAATCAGAAGCCTCCCAAACACCAATTAACAAGCGTTCAGCCCAAAACCTCACTGCCCAAGCACGACAATCAAATACGCAACATGTCTAAACAAACTAACACCCAATGTTCAGAGTATCTTTCAATAAGATGTGCTCATATTCTCTCACGGAACCAGGACTTATCTATGTGGAACACAGCAGTATGTCCACATTTAATGTCTTTCCTTATTATATCTATACAAAAGGTTCTCTCTAAATCAGTCACGTATATACACACAAGTCAATGTCAATTTAGAGTAATCAAATAACCTAACACACGTCTTTGGACTGCGTGAGGAAACCGGATTACCCCGGAGTAAACCCACTCAGACACATGGAGGACGTGCAGACACCACATAGAAAGGACCCAGGCGGCTCCACCCTAGGATTGAGCCCAGGACCTTCTTGCTGTGAGGCAAGGGTGCTACCCACCGAGCCACCCCTTTCCTAATTAAAAGGGAATAAGATGCATTTATGCACATGTTCTTGGAGAATAAGTGATTTGGAGATTATCTGTAGCATGAGAAACATGACACTGAATCACTAAACTGTGTGACAAGAAGAGATTGTGATGCCTGTTTCCAAGATAAGCTCTACACATACAGTACTATGCAAAACATAGCATAGTAATGGGATAATGACCCATTTATGACCCATTTGTACAAACAAAAAATACACAATTTTTAATGCAGATGTGTTTTAATGTGACTCCACTCCCCACTTCCTCTTGAGCAACAGCAACATCTGGAACTTTCATCGGGTTGTCAAGTAGACACTTCCACACTTCAAAGAAGCTTGGTCAGGAATGGTCTTTTTAAAAAATGATGAAAGAAAAAGACTATTATGGAGTGACAAATATGACATTTTTGGGTTCAATCGTTGACAAAATGGTTACAAGGTCATTTTGCCATTTGTAAAACAACAAATCTAATAGTGACCTAATACTTTTGCACAGCACTGTACTTTAGCCCTAATTATCTATTATTAATAAAGTTAGTTCTTGTGTATTTGTACTACTGGCTATCCACACAATGCGTAACCATAACGCTTTCCTAAACGGTATTTCCACCTATGAAATATTTAATCATTACTGATTTTAGGTCTTAATTTAGACTATATTTATAATATAGGAGTTAAGTAATTCATGAAACTGTTAACCACGTTGTAACTGTAATGCTACAGAAGTGGTGGACAGAGATTATGCTGGATCATTTCCCTATAGAGGATCTGTTCTAAATTAAATGTTGATCCAGTATGTGTCAACAGCACTCATTTATTAATGTTTTTATTGTTTTTTTTTTTACCTATTATCACCTGCAGGGAGGCTGGAATCGAGTCAATAGCAACAGTACTGGCTCAGAACTGCTCCAAAACCTTTAATGAAAGCCATTTGTCTTTTGCTACTCCTAGTCTGATGTGACAGAGATACTGGTTCTTATCTCCAGTCCATGCATCATGGTTCTAATTGCGTCACTGTGTTGTGATATCTGAACAGCTCTATGTGAATAAATGCCTCAAGTGATGCTTCTTGCAATGTCACAGATGGGGAAAGTGGTGTACATATAAGGTGAAAAATGGTAACTTAAGTTTTTTTGCCCAGTACCCTAGTGGTGTGGTGTAATCCTGCTGGGAATATCTGAGCATCTGAGCTAATGGTGTATTTATTCATGAATCCATGATGCTAACGTCATAAATATGAATGAGTAACAGGTGCATCAGAATTTGAAATTAAATATTCAATCTAGAAAGAATTATACGCGCACACACACACACACACACACACACACACACACACACACTTACCCGAATTCCACAAACGAAGGCCTTCATTTATTTTTCACAATGTGATCTGGAGCATTAGCATACTGGCAAAATATCACAGTCAGCACTCAGTGCAGCTGCAATCTGCAAACATGAATCTTTAATGTATTTAATGTATTTAGTACACTTTAATTAAATAATACACTTCACGTTTACGTTTTCATACAATAATTAAAATGGCAAATATGACTCTAGTACATCTCTCCAGCATAAAGGACTTTGTTCTCTGGCATTCATTTAAATCAGAACTCATCCTTATGCTCACTGTATAATTTGGAATATAATTTGGTTCCTATGATGCATGCTTACCCTTCAGTGTTTTCAGAGGCCAAAGTTATTTGATAGTAAAAAAGAAGTGGGAGATGAGAGAAAGTCTTTTTCTGGTGTCCACCCAGTGTTTCATTGTACCTCACAAAGAACAGAGCGGTCACTGTCATGCTCGATTTCCGACAGCTTCCTGCCTGACACATCTGGCTTTGATAAACAGCTGGCTAATTGGAACTGAAAGGCCTTTTTTAGGTAGAGCTTTAGGAGGAGGGATGGATTTGAACCGCCTACACTCTTCGGTTATAACCTAGTCTTTATAAAACATTTAAGAACACGTGTATGTGATATTTGGCCAACACTGTGCTCTTTTTAAAGTGCTCTTTTTTGCCTGGTCCACCCCTCTGCTCCACCAAGTGCTCACTATAATTAAATTATAACACAGCAAGCTGTATGACTGCAAACCCAGTCCCTGACCCAAAGTAGGCCCACAGTATATACACTCTCTGGCCACTTTATTAGGTTCTAGTACCGCCCTGGACTTCGTTTTCCCCTTAGAAACGCTGTAACTCTTCCTGGTATAGAGTTGATAAAGTATTGGAAATATTCAGAGGTTTTGGTTCATTTTGACATGATAGCATCACTGTTGCTGCATATTTGCTGGTTGCACATCCTTGATGCGAATCTCCCGTTCCATCACATCCCAAGTTGCTCTATAATACTGAAACCTAGTTACTGTGGAGGCCAATTGTACAGTCAACTCATTGTTATTTTCAAGAAAACAGTTTCAGTTGATTTGAGCTTTGATGCTATCCTGCTGAAACTAGCCATCAGAAGACTGTATATTGTGTTTAAATCATGTTCAATTGGGATTAAGTGTGCCAAGAAATATGAGTGCCAAGAAAATATCCCCCACCACCACCACCAGCCAGAACTGTTGATGCAAGGCAGGATAGATCCATGCGTACATGTTGTTTAAGCCAAATTCTCACCCTACCATCCAAATATTGCAGCAGGAATCAATACTCATCAAACCAGCCAACGTTCTCCCAATCTTTTGTATATTGTTCCCTAAATGTTTGCACCAGCCTGTCTAGCACCAATGACTATACCATGTTAAAAGTCACCTAAATCTCCTTCCTACCCCATTCAGATGCTCAATTTAAACTTCAGCAGGTAATTTCAGCCATGTCTACGTGGCTAAATGCATTGAGTTTATTAATTATGTTTTATTATTAAACTATGCCATGTACTTTTTTAGATGATCAATGTGACAGTTAACACTATGGTGGGTTATGGTCAGTGTCACTTTGGCCTATTTGTCGTCTCACTTGGAGACTTGTTCTGTTTCACCTTATTAACTCCTCTTATCTAACTCGTTGCTGTGCAGCTATAAAACACTAACTCATTCAGGGTCTCTCAGTATACACATACCTAATGATTTATGACTCTCTTGTATCTGGAAGACATCACATTTTATGGTGCTTATGTTTCTATAGGGAAATGTTCTCCTTACTATAAGTGAAAATGTTTAGACTCCATAGTTCTATTGTACAAGACATTCATCAGCAACCTTGTTTTTCAGCATGGTGGTGGAGACTTGAGGCTCTCTTTATCTTGGCTGAGCTGATGGAAAGTAAACAGGATGCTCATTACACCAGCATCATCACTGCAGTAGATTGCAAAGCAACATCTGATTGTACTGTTTTTTTCTGGTGGAACAGTGGTCTTGGACTAATGATGTGAAACCTAAACACATGAAATAATGTGCTCAACTGCAATTACCATGACAGGGTGCAATGCCATGCTGGCATGTGTATAACAGCCAACACATATTTTTGTTCCAAAATGTACTTTTGTTCATCACAATGGCTCCAATACGACATAAAAATAGATAAGCTATTTGTAGGAAACAAATGTATTGAAATAAACGATTTATTAATATAAAAATGCTAAATAATTTAAGACAACACCAGTAAACAATGCTAATTGGTGCACTGAACTCATTAGCTCATTAGCAGTGTTCATTGAGATCTGTAGGATACGAGCCACAACACCACAAGCACTAGAAAACATCACTGATTGAGTCTGAATCTCCTTCAATAGCACTGATAGTAGGGGACTGGTCATCGTTTTGGACAGAGTGCAGTTGAACTGACATCTGCCCCAGGCATCCTCCTCCTCCTCCTCCTCCTCCTTCTGCTGCTGTTCGCAAAGGAACTTCGACTCCTGTGGAATAAACAGGAAGAAGTTAATTAACAAAGTTAAAAGGCCATATGAGGAACATAATACCAGGTCCTATCATGTACTGACAAGTTCCTAAATATTTGCATGATGATATAACATTTGTAATGCTGTATCCTTTGTTTCACTGCACAGCCTGGTTATTTATGGTACCTGCTCTAACATTTTTACACCTCTGCTATGTAAGCTGTACAATGACCCTTTCGAGTGGCTAAACAAACAGACATCAGTGGGTGTCTGGTGATGGGAAGAGGTAGGACCCAGAGGTCATGAAGTCAGTCTGACCAATAGAGCATACAGGAGCAGGAGGGTGCATCCTGCATGAAGACTAAATGATTAATATCAGCTGTGGAAATCCAATCTTAGCTTGGAAAATCCTCTACAGGACTGCTTCATTGTTTTTAAGGAATATGAACTTATATTTTTTAGTTTACGCATACTTAACACATTGTCCAGCCACTTTATTATGAAGACCGCCTTGTTTCTACAGTCATTGTCCATTTAGTCAGTTCCGCCTACCATAAAAAAAGCACACTGCAGTTCTACAATTACAGACAGGATCCACACAAGACCAGTAAAGATCAAGGACTATTAGGGTGGTGGATCATTCTTAGCACTGCACTGCGTCACTGCTGGATCCACCAGCCAAAATGCCCACCAATTAGCATCCTATGAGCACTGGTAAAGGATTAGAGGATGACTAAAATAAACTTCAACAACAGAGGAAGTACTAACTCTGACTTTTCATCTACATGGTGGAACATTATGGTATATGCATAATAGAGTGCACCATGAGCACCACCACACCAGTTTCACTGCAGTACACTGATAATAGTCCACCACCCAAATAGCACCTAATCTGTGGTTGTCCTGTGGGGATCATGACCGTTAAAGAACAGAGGAAAAGGAGATAAAAGGATGAAGAGAAACAGATGGACTACAGTCTATATATGTAAAACTGGAAGTGCTTCTATACAATAAGTGGAGTTGATGAAATAAACAATGAGAGTAAAAACAGTAGTAAAGTGACTGGACAGTGTATATACTATAAGCTAGATAAACTGGCTTTACCTTCAAACATTTGGTAAATGTTATGCAAAGATCCACAAAAGAGACTGTGAATAATCAGACTTTTCTATATGAATATTAAATAACTTGATCAGGGACAAATGACTAATAGACAATGATGGAAAATACACATCCAATATGGGTAAGTAGCTATAGCCTCATTGCTACAGCACAATAGTAAACAAAGCAAAGGTTGGACACCAAACAAGCTTCAATAGGGAACTTTTAAGAAATTGTGCAGATTTGTGGCTGAATAAAACACATTTTAATGCGAGATGATAAAACATGAGAACTGATAATGAAAAGACATCTTACAAAAGACGTCTTACTGCATCATGAAATGGAAAAACAAAAGGTAGACACTAACCATATTCAGACAACATGGCAACACTCGTGGCCAAAATCAGCAAAACTGATACTTTTGTAATTCCAAGAAGGGAGTGGGTGAAATGGTACTGACAAGCATTTCATAAGATAGCAGGACCTCTGGGACCCACTCGCCCACCGTGTGTGCTTTTGCAGCAAAACAGCCAAGAGCTGCATATAGCAAAGCCCATTTATGTTCAGCAAACGGACAAAGTTCAGGCCTGTCTGCTGCGTGAGAACCCTGAGGCCAAAAAACACTTCAGTCTGACTACAGCACCTCAGGGTGTGGGAGAAAGTGAGAGGATCACGAACATGAAAATGGTGTTTGTATGTAGAGGTAATGGAGCGAGTGAGAGTTTGACTTTGACCAGGATTTGAAAAAAAATAAAAATATTTTTTACCTTAAAATACACAGAAACATCCCTTAGCTATACAGATCTAAATGGGCTTAGTACTGGTGGTAAGATACACTAAACAGAATCAATAAAACTATAT
>JAUZSU010120418.1:0-18412 GCA_034780255.1 Parotocinclus maculicauda
CTTTGTGACTCTTGACTGGCCCAGCCAGAGACCTGACCTAAACCCAATTGATAATGTCTGGAGAGACCTGAAAATGGCTGTCTACCAACGTTCACCATCCAACCTGACGGAACTGAAGAGGATTTGCAAGGAAGAATAGCAGAGAATTCCCAAGAAGTCTCATGGCGGTACTAGCTAAAAAGTGTCAAGATGGAATGCTGAGTGTACATTAATGAGAAATAAAATTAACTTTTTTGATTTTAGCAAATGACTGCAATGAAACAAAGAGTGATAAATTTAAAAGGGGTCTGAATACTTTCCGTACCTACTGTAGTACAGTAATGCACTAAATGTTTTGTATTGATTTTCAATTAAAGCTACTGTTTAAAATTAATTACTAAGTAAAAAAAGTATTTAAACTATTACGTGATCATGGTAATGGCCGGCCATTCCTCATACTTGTAACGACAATGTGTATCGAGCCAACAAGGACTCAAACAACTTTAAACAAAAGCTAATGATCCATATCATTCCAGCACGGATTCACATCATCGCAAATAACATCCTGTGATCTTCCAGTGCCCCCATGAATTCTCTGCAAGATTTAGATCAGGTGACTGTGTAGGAAAGTCCATGCCAGTCAGTCCTCCATTATGTTCTTTGGGGTTCAAGTTGCTGTTGCTACAAGCTTTGAGGCATGTTTTGGGTTTTATTCTGTTGCAGTATCAATCCTACTCCAAAAACCCATTTACGAATCTACTGTTCACAAACTTTTTGCCACCTATGATTTCTTCATTAAACACAAAAAACTAAAGCCAAAGCAGCCCTGACTAAATGTGCTCATACCAGGTCCAGAAAAAAACACAGGGGTCAGAGCATGGCCAAAGGTGAGATAAGCCTAAACAACAAAGGCACCAGTAAGTGAAAGAGTTTCTCTTGAGACAGAAAAAAGACCAGGGTTTGGCAGGGTTTTAACAAAAACCAAGAGCAAGCCTATGTAAATGTTTTTCAGTTATCAAGCTAAAACATATTTCTGTAAATTTAGTCTGTAATTGTGGCGAAAGAATCTGATTTCATAAGCAAGTATACTGTCGAAACAGGACCAGGTCAACCTCATGCAAACTAATGAAAGAGCCCCCCCTCAATAGCCAGCAGATTGCAGTTAAAGATTATGGTCTGCTCTGACTTTATTTACGTCGTGTTTCAAACAACCGTTAAAGTGCTTCAGCTCCAACAGAACTTTATTTAGTCTGACGCTTCCTGTTTGCCAGTTGAGCGGTTCCATTTTTTCCCCCTTCTACCACTCAGCATGCGTAATGAAATCTCCCATCTCTCCACAGCTGGCTAATTACACGGTCAAGGTCAGCAACCTAAAATCACAGCTTTTCCATTGTGCCTGACCACCAAGAGTCTTAGCACCCAAATTCTTAATGTCACCATTTGTTTATTGTTTTTTATTACACTGACTCAGGTCTAAAGTGAAATTATGAAATACCTCTTAAGTAGGAATTAAGAGAATAGCATCATGGCATCTCATCTCTATATATTAGAGGTGATCATGTGCAGTAAGAATTCAAATGTATTATGAAATAACAGCATGCATGTCAAGCTTCACACAAAGTCAACCATGTCAGACTGTATAAAGAGGAAATGGAAAAACTAGCAAGTCATCTCAACAATGGGTCAAAAACAGGCCTGAGACAAACATATATGGCTGGCATCATAGGAGTGGCTTTACAGAGATTATTTGTAGGTTGAGGTTTGGTCTGAGGTTGACTGGGGTCAGTGAGTCAAAGCCAGGCCTTTCAGTTCGGATATGCAACCAAGCCCTGTGGCCCCATACTTCCAGAAACTGAACATCCATCTTTAGGCATGAGTTGCGTGCTTGCAAAGCCGAATTTAACAAAGCCAACAGATCCTTAACGGAGCTACAACCCTTAAAAAGAGCATGTAAAGTCCCCCTGAACTCAAAAACAAGATTTTTATAACAGTTAACTGCTCTTGGGTTGTTGATTGTGATGATATAGACTGGTTTTGGGTCAAATTAGTCATCATAGCACAAATGTTACATTTCGCCAGTATAAACAGACTTTCTGAATCCTTCCAAAACACAACAGACGTGTTTGTAGAAGTTTTCTATCAGAAGTGACATCGCTATTTGAACTGCACAAATATGAGCCAATCCCTTTCAAGGAAGTTCTTAAAAGGACAGACCATATATTTTTTGGTATTATGAGAAACAGACCATTATTCATTATGACATTTTTGAACCTTGTGTTAAATAAATAACGTGCATCAACATGGGCTGTGTCCCAATTCAGAGTCGGCTTCTTTCAGAGGCTGCATTTGACAACCGATTGCATCTTAGCAGGTCAAACAGGCAACCTTCTTTTCCCATGGTATCAAGAATCCAATGGGTGAATCCATCACCAGCCAACATACCCAAAGGTGATGCGAACATAAAGTCTGCCATAGAGCAGACAGTTGGTTCGGCCTTTGCTGAGGTCTGCTCAGACTTCAAAGTATAGAACTCGGAATGGAGACCTAAATCTAAGGACTCACGTTAAACCTGCATGACTTCACAGTATTCCAAAAGACATCTTGTGATGTAACAATGCGTGGCTTTATCCGTCTTCAACTCCATTAATGCTTAACACTCAGCAATCTATGATTTTATTTGGTCTTCAAGTAGTTGTTACCAAGCTTTGAGATGTGTTTTATTGGATATCATAATGCTGCAATCTTTCTCCACAAACTCCCCTTGTTCCTACCAAGCGGAAACTAACAGGACAGTCTAGCGCATGCTAACTCCCAAAAGGGACGCAGCATACCACAGGACTGGTATTACATTCACTTTCCATATTAGTTTAACCAAAAACAGGGTCACATTTGAACGTAGCTGGCAGAACAGTGCACAAGGAAGGAAACTAACACTTGCCTAACTGCCAGTAGACCTCCGTCCCTCACACTTCATTTAAGCCAACAGGCCAACTGAATCAACAGATGTCTTTGGAAAACTCAATCACTGAGAGAACATGCTAAATCCACACATGCAGTGTCCGGCTTTAAAAGCAGTGCATCTAAAGTTATAGCAATAGCACCTACCATTGCACCATGGTGCAGCCCCTAACATTATGATATATTTTCATAGCTTGGAATGCATGTCGCTCCACACAAGGGTCTGTAAAATACCATGACATGAATGTTTGTCAGGTGTGGCTATTGTGCATTAAACCACTACGCAGGATATCTAGCTGACATACTATTACGGGATGGTGGGGTATTTCACGTTCATAAAAAGTCATAGCTATGTGAATGTTTAACAAGAGTAAAGATGAACTGCCTATATCATTCTGAAAGGGGACAAAAAACAATCAGTTTATTATTGCATGTCTATGTTACTATAAAACACCAAAGGTATACACAAGTTTAGCCACCCAGAGCTTTGTCAAAACTAGACTGACAAAATGCTCATCTTCATCCAAAACCCCAGAAAAGCCACATAGATCATTCGTGCTTAGCTGCAGTTTAGACTGATTTGCCAAAGTGAAGGAGAAAAGTTTTGGACCTAAACAGCAGCCTAAGGAAATGAGCTTCCCCCTTGGTGGTCTACCCATAGGAAACTGGCAAAACGTTAAGCTTGTCAAAGCTGTGCCACACTCAATCTCTCATAGAACCAAGAAGGCTGAGGAGCATCCCGGAATGGTTAGGCGTAGGGTCAGTTTACTCTCTCCCTCTCAAAGAAAAACAAGGAATTATAAATCGTCACAATGTGACCAACTGTTTGCTGTTGTCATGGTGCTTCAGCAGCATGGAAACATCTGCCGCGTTGCTGCAGCGACGGAGAACCATAACATGACGCAGAAGACTGACAGGCACACAAGCACACACACAAGCACACAAACCTTCTTGAAGGGGAGCTCCACTGCCGTGAACCCACAGGCAGTTTACGGACCATTCAAAGAAGGGTGGCCTGGCAAAAGCCATCAGCTGTACAGTTCAGGCATGTGTCACTGCGCACACAAACACACCCGTGCCATTTGGATTCTGCCGACAGCATTAGATCACCTTTTACATAACGTAGAAACACTGTGGTGACCACAGTGGTGACATCAGCGAATAACTCTACTCCATCTGCTGAAGCGATGAGGTCTTTCGTCAAACCGAAGTATTCCATTAGAGAACAAATAACAACAATAACTACAGCACATGCATCTTAGAAACAATAGTCTGACCAACATATGGTCAACACTATATTGTACACCATACTAATGCTGCATTCATTTTGCTTACGATTCTAGTGAACTTTATAATTTCGTAGCATTTTCATCTAGTTCCCCTTCCAAGTATTTTCTTGGTTGCATCCTTTGAAAAAGACTTGAGTAGTTTGGGATCCCGATGAAACTGTCAGATGCTGCTATTGATAAAGTGTAAGGGGAGGTTACACTAAATACTTGCCACTGTAGCCTACAGAAGCCGTTTTCCCCCACATTTTCTTTATTTTAATAACACAACTGAAAAAGAATTATATATGGTCATTATATCATTGCTAAAGCAATAATATAGCTATTCTAATGGTGGCCTAAGACTTTTGCAAAGTGCAAGGGCTGGTTTAAAAGTTTTGTAGGTACAACATTTTTACTCACCAAGGAAACTTTATTAAAACTTACCATGTAAAACTGCAGATTCTCCATGTCTCCTTATTTGAAAAATTACAATTAATTGTAACATGGACATTGTACCAACTGTTTAATAGGTTAACACATTTTGAATAGAGAACAGTTCTGGCATATATTAATTTGCATTGAGTCTCTCCCTGTAAGCACAGTCAATACTATACTAGAGAAAGGTACCATACATTGCCCTTTAAATATGATCACACAGGCAATCTGATCTTAGACCAGGAGTATGGGTACTGCATTCATATTAGGTTTTACAAGCATCCAAGTCAAGGCCTGCACTCATTCTGTACTGGATAAATACAAGTCTGGACTGAATTAAGTATACCATCAGTTAGTGTGCATGAAGATTTTCCATTTGTGGTAGTGTGAAGCCCTGTGACCCCAATGGTTTAAATGCCAGTGCTCTCACATGCCTAGCCTACAGTTTTAAGAGAGAAAAACATACAAAGTCAAACTAAGAAACACTGTATTTATATAAAGATGACAGCATTTCGAACTGCACAATGGACAATGTGAATCAGACATCATTAGTAAACCATCCGTCGACCTTCAGTGCAGCCGTAATAGTAATACTGAAGCAGATGTTCAAGCTAGGAAACTCTGACACAAAAGTGGCACACAATATTCTCACTACAATTGTATTAGCCTCGCAATCCTAATTTTTCAACAAGCAGCAGAAAGCAAACTGATTTGTATTTAGATCATTAAGCAAGGGCCCTTTCCCAGACCAACTTACAAGGGATACAAGGTACAATACAAGTTATCGAGGGTATAAGGCCTTGCTCAAGGGTTCGGCAGCTTGGCAGGTCTAAGACTGACAATCAATTTTCGGATCAAGAGTCCAGGATCTTAAGATGGATAAAGCCAAGTAATACATTATAAAGAAAAAAATGTTCATAGACAAACTATTACATCCAAAACATTAGTATGGAGTTTGCCCTGCACCTTTGCTCCTACAAAAACTTGTCTTCTGATAGTGGTTCCAATAGATTTTGGAACATGACTGAGGTCGGATTATGATGTTAAACAGTAAGCCCAGACTCATGTCGTAATACCATTGCATTTTCAATGTGTCTGAGTTGAGGTCAAGGTTAAATTTGGCAACCAATTCTCTATGGGCTTTGTTTAAGGGCAACAGGGCAGAAAACTGACATTGATGGCTTCCTTTATTGGAAGTGGAAGCCTCTAAATGTGGAGAGTTGATGGTGTATTTCATTGTACTGCCACTGCTTATCTATAGAGAACTCAAAAATGCAGGATTTGTATTATGAATGTGATACAAGTCAGTGTCAATTATAAATTATAAGGAATTATGAATAGGCTGGTTTGCCAAAGAAAACTTGATGGGTCATGACCTACAACATGCAATGTTCCAAATAACATGTCATTAAAACTACTTCTCCATTTAGCAAATCTCAGTCACAATATTTTATGCAAAATCAGACCTAATTGTAATATAACTTAAAAAAGCACATATGTAATATAGCAGTTCCTGCCTTGGTCTCAAGTGCAAGAGCCAATGAATACAGTGTTTGTGCATTAAGTGGCTTGCTTCTGCTAAACGAGGGAGACCATTTGGAAAAAATGTGGGCAGCCAGAGTTCTTAAACAGCAGGACAGGTTCAAATGAAAGCCCCACGCTAACGAGGGCGGATGTTAATTGAAGGCGGGCGCAGCATGGAGTCACAGGGTTTCACGCCACCACAGAAGAAAAACACTCCCAACAATGGCTGGTGAATATGATTTAGCCCAGACATTCACTCAGTCGGGGGATCAGCTTCCTGTCTAGTACAACATGCTTAATAAAGGTTTGTAGACAAATGCATTTCTTATTTATTCTTGTTTTTTTATTTCATCAAAATGACTTAGAATTCAAAATCTAAAAAGAGGAAATGTCCAAATGAATTGGTTTAATTACATGAAAATCATTGATAAGTCAGCAGTTTCAGCTTATCAGCCTTACCACCTGTCTCTCAGAGGGTCTATTTACTTTCTCTGAATGAAGTATAACATTACTAGGGACAAAATGATCCAACTTTAATAAGGCGCAGATTATCAGCCATTGCCAGAGACAGATCCAACATAAACATTTTCCTGTCTCTGGACTTTATATTCTAAGCCTCACACTGATCAAATATGAAACCTGATCAGAGGTCAGTAGGATTCAACTTTATTTGGCCACAAGCTTTTATTAAGTAGGTTGAAAGCTGCATAGAGATACACAGCATAAGATTTATTATTAATAATCTATTGTTTCATTTCAATAATATTTACATACATACCTAATAATGAATTATTAGAAAATTTTCAGTAATGCCATTATCAAGCCAATAAAAAGCCAACTGTAGACAAAAACTGATGCCGTTACGTAGAAAGAACAAAAAAATCACAAAGGGTGCATGGAGAGAGCATCAGCAATCTGTACCCACTAGGTAACCATGTCTTATTAAATACTTTATTATATCCCCTAAATTATATACTTTAGGGGATATTTCAATTTGAAATATCGTAGAATAAAATATCTCCTAATTTCTGTGAACAGCGTATGACTAGTAAGGGTACATTGTATTTAAGAAACCACTGCTGCAACTGCACAACAATAACTACCATGTCACTACAATCTCAGTGTCACTGTTGTGCTTCAATTTATCCTCCAAAAAACAGGAATAATTAATAGTCCTGTGGTAGTCTTATTCCATATGCAGCCAAGGTATAGAAAGTCTGACAATGATGCACAGGTCTTTGCAGTAAATGCTTGTGTACAAAGTGCACCTTGAGTGCATTCATGTAGAAGGTGGGCGTACTTATTAAAGTAAGAACTGGGTTTATAGTAACATCCAGTTGTCTCATAAAATTAGATAACGGGTAAGAGTGAACATGTCTGGCTTTTACTGACCTGCTCCTCAGTGATGAGCCCTTTGTGGGTGTGTGTGTGAAGAGGCATGCTCTGACACAGCTCACCCAGCAGCATGGACACCTCTTTCATACACCTCCAGCAACACACCAACACCATCTGAGCAGTGACCCGATAAGCTTCAAGTTCACTTCCTAGACAACACGCACAAAAGAATTATGTTATTACCTAGCAAGAACTGACATGTGGTCACACAGCGACCTCAACAGGACAAAACAAGTACTGCACTGACCAACCAATCGACATGGAGGTAACAATGGTTAAATATTTTGGACAAAGCACAAAATAATGATTGGTTATTATATAAATATTAACCTAATATTTCATTCTGAAATATCCCCTAATTTGTGTGAGCAGTATATTCAGTGTGGAAAATTGCCTGATCTGTAAGTTTTATAGATCTGTAAGTTTTCTCAAACCACCTTTGAGAAACTAAATCTAAAAAGAATCCAGAAAATCCCATTGTATGATTTTAAATAATTAATCTGCATTGTAGTGCATAAATTAAGTATTCTACTGGGAGTTTGGAGCACAGCCATCTCTAGGGGATAAAGATGAAATATTCAGTGAGCAGCAGTTCTCTGTGTGAAAACTCTTTCCTGATATCACAGGTCAGAGGAGAATGGCCAAACTTGTTTGAGTTAATAAAAAGGAAACAGTAACTCAAATAACTACTGGCATTTCAAAGAGCATCTCTGAATACCAATCATGTCAAACCTTGAATCACATGAATCACTACAACGAAAGACGACAACTGGTGTCACTCCTCTCAGCTAGGAACAGGCAACAGAGGCTACAATTTGCACATTCTCAACAAAATTGGACAAAATACTGGGAAAACCTTGCCTGGTCTGAATTTGGTGTAAATAAAAAAAAATAATAACAATCTGAGCATTGTTTAGATGTCAAAGCTTATCGGAGTATTGCTGCTGACCCCAAAAACAAAAACAAAAAAAAACAAAAACAAACAAAAAAAAACCCTGTACGCATCTTATACGCACTCAAGCCAGTTTCTTGAACATGAACCACTATAGCTTAAATCAACAGAGCACCTCTGGGATGTGGTGGAACAGGAGATTCACATCATGGATGTGCCACAGACAAATCTGCAGCAACTGTGTGATTCTCCAATGCCAATACAGATGAAAATGTGAGAAGAAGGTTTCACAACGTATAACGTTCAAGGTCCAACCCAATACTAGCAAGGTGTACCTAATGAAGCGGCAGTTGAGTGTATATGTATCAGTGCTATACAGCGTTTGAAAAAAAAGGTTTAACAGCTATTTTCATTGACTGTGAACTGCAATATCTTCTTTGTGAACGCACCAGCTACAACGGCACTCGAAAGCTTGTGAGCATTTTAGAATTTTAGATTTTCTCCTGCATAAGTGTAACATAAAACCTCAAATATGTACACAGGTTTTAAAAGTAGACAGAGAACCCAATTTCACAAATTAGATTAAAATATATACATTATACTTAGTCAATTATATACTAAAGAATATTCACATATATTACATATCTGAGGAGTGGGGAAAGTATATCAACCTCTGCTGCAAGTATCTGGTGTGACCTGCAACTGGTGCAGCAATAACCGCAACTACCCATTTCTGGTAACTGCTTCACATCATCTTAGAATAATGCATCCCATTCCTCTGTTCAGAACAGCCTCAACTCTCGAATGTTGTTGGGTTTACTCACATGAACCGATTCCACAAGATTTATGCTAGATTCAGGTTTGGAACTTGTCCATTACTCCCCTTTAACCATTCTTTGGTAGAATGAGATGACAAATGAGATAGTTATTATGCTGGTATGTGGTGCGCTTCTTTCTTTAGATAATAATGCTTCTCAAGTTCTATTTCGCTTACATTTGGCCCCATATTCCCCACAGCTGGATTGTACCTGATGGGCAGCAATGAGGCCTTCACCTTGAAACACTACCATGCATTTAATTGTTGTTCAGTGTTCTCTTGATGGTGAACTCAGATGTTAACATTAGAAGTTACCCTGGGGTCTCCGTGGCAACACAGACGATTATACACCTTGCGGTTTCACTCCACTCTCTTCAACATTCTAGAGATGGTTTTGTAACCTTTTCATGTGTCTTCATTAAAATCAACAACTCTTGGTCGGAGGTCCTCAAGAAGCATTTTTGTCCATGCCATAATACACTTCCAAAAACTTTGTTGTGATTATTTTCTTAAAATACAGCAGGATGCTCACTGATACCTGACTGTCTTCAATCTGAATGAAAACAGATTACATAATTTTCCTTAATAAATAAAAGACCAAGCTTTTACTTCAATTGATTGAGCGAAGTCTCCATGTCTACTTGTGTGAAAACCGGATGGCATATTTACAGGTTCATAAACAATGCCGTCTCTTAAATAGTAGTTCCTCTTCAGTTGTTGGCTAGAACTCAATGTGTAAACATCTCTGGTGACTTTACCAAGCCGTGCTTTGTGAAATTAAGTGTTGTGATAATAATGTAAGATTGTAAAGCTGCTTTGAGACAATGCACCATTGTAAAAAGCACTATATAAATAAAAATGAATTGAATTGAATTAATAACACCCTATTAACCATTATAATGCCAGACACTGAGTAAATAGTCAAAATTCTTTCTGCAACATCCAAGGCAAGCTGACCTTTAAATCCAAAAATGTAGTGCTACACTTTATATAAAAAAACCATTACTTTGTTTGTAAAGGTAGGCAACTCTGATAAAAGTTGGACCCCCTTATTTGTTGTCACAGGTCAGATTTTTCACAGCATAGACAAAAAATTCAATGTCATGTAACAGCCTTTTTTCTAAATAAAGTTCTGAATTAAGTAAAATACTTAATGCAAGATTTATTGGCTCTGCTACTTAAAAACCAAGTCTCATGAAAAACATCTAAAACTGATTTGAATTTAGAATAAAGACTACAATAAGGTCCACCCTTTAAATTTGTGTGACTAAAACAACTAAGATTTTGTTGCTAAGTGATATTAGTATGCAAGCCTCTATTGTTCTTAGATATTAATCGAGCCATTAGAAAGGTGCAGTTGTGTTCTTACCATTGCTCTTGCCCTGAGGTGCGTGAGCCTGTTTCTTTGAGGCTATGTCCAGTTCTCGAGCACCAGTGAAGAAGTCATTGGTGTCATGAGGCTTGATCTCTTGGAGGATCTTCTGTAGGCTAGCAGATGTTTCTATACAGACGTTCATGGACACAGACACAGGACAACAAAGTAAAAGAAAACATACTAAATTAAGAAGACATGATGGTAAGATAAATCACCCTTTCCATTCTTTGTTTTTTTCCAGTCATTCTATTATGTGACACTGTGTTGAACTGCACAGTGGGTGGAACAGTAACTCAGGAGTGTAACGATACACTCGATTCAATTCTTGAAACAATTAGATTTTCGTATTAGACATTTAATAAAAGAGACACCTTTTAATTTAATTTAATTAATTTAATTTAAGTGTAAACAAAGCAAAAAACTCTAACACCCTCTGGTGTTAAAAATAGGTAATTGCAGAAAGCATCATCCCACTCTACATCGCACTCTACATCGCACATTTGCACCATGATGAACCTCCATAGCTCATATATAAAAAAAAAAAAAAAAGTATTTTCCCAGGAATTATGAACTTTTGATGCAGATTCAGTAGCTTGTTTCACTAAACTAGTGAGACAAAAATATTGCAGAATCAGGAAAAGATTCTACTACTTTTTCCAGGCAATATTGTTTGCATTTTACATGAATAATAATGTAGACAGCTGAAATAAAATACCTATATAAATGGCTCAGCAAAGTTAGTTTGTAATTTATGTCAAAGTATTAACATTGATTGGCGCACACACACAGGCACGCACAGTACTCTCATTAGTAATTACCAGAGTCTGTATCCATGGGAATAAGCCCTTCCGGGGAGGAGCTCTGAACGACAGGTGCCACCACATCAGACATCCTGTAGCATAAAGCAATGAGGTCTGACACGACCCGTCTCCATTCATCCTCCAGCTTGAGAGACCTACACATATTAGAAGTGTTCAAATTCATGAATGAATACAGGACTGCAGCATTGTAAAATCCATCATATACAGCTATGTACCGCATAACGTTCTTTGAAACTGTATTGTATTGTATTTTATTGTATTGTATTGTAATGTTATTGTCATATGGAAGAAAACCATCTGCAAATTATACGTTGAAGTGGCACAAATACAGCTGAAAAAACATCTGGAAAACTAAAGTGTTATACACACACACACACACACACTAAAACTTTCATAATTTAGAGAAATTCACAAAGGTGTACTGCAATGACAGGAATTAGAAAAATAAATTTTTATTTTCTATAATAAAATGTTTTAATTGTTAAGACGTCAGTCATTAAAGTGAACAGACAATGGCTTGCAGAATACATGGTATGAAGAAGTATCAATGCATGTGCACGTGTTACTATACCGAGTGTCGAGCTGCTGCATGGTAGCAGTGATACAGTGGGCTCTACCATACAAGGGACAGGAGGCAGCAGCCTGTAGCAAAGAAACCTCAGCCTGAACCACCTCGGCCTTCAGGCATGACATCAGGAACAGCATCACTGAAACATTTTCATAAGCTTTTCTGTAAAGTGTGTCACTACATTTACGACAAAACATGTCAGTACACAATGATCAGATATCTGTGGAAATCTGGATTTGGCAACAGTGTGCTCACAAAAGAATGCTATGCATATAATCCGATTTACTAAACAGTTTATAATTTTCTAATCTCTGCCACTTATTTTCAAGGATGAAGCTTTTTAAAAGCAAATAATTAGCAAAATTATAATTTCTGGTTGTACACCATAATACATTCCATGTAATTATTGGCATACCTGCATGGATTATTATGTGAAACTTATCAGCATGAGTCAGTAAGACTTAAAAACAGAGTTTAATGTAAAAGCACTTCTCAATTCTTAATATTGGTTATTTTTAAGGCACTACTTGGTCTAGGTACACAGTACATTAGTAAAATGATCAGTTCATGTATGCCTAAGGGGGCACTCCCAGTCCTGCAATAAATAAATAAGTAAATGTTATCTGTCCCACATTCACAATTAAAACAGAATGGCAACCGTGTATTTTCAATAGCTGCCCTTAGACTGTGGAATGCATTATCTTGTAATGCATTATCTTGTATCTTGCTGACTAAATCTTGCCTCAAGACTTTGTTTGGTGCATGATTATGCTTAAATATTTGAATTTCTTTCCTAAGATTTTAGGAATGCAGAATTATCTTTAATACTGTATCTTTATGATATTTTATTTTTTACAACATGCACGAGTTACAAGTTACATAAAACCAGTCATACATGCTGGGCCAGTTTAGAGTCACCAATTAACCTAATGCTTGGACTGAGGAAACAGCACACGGAGTAAACCCATGCAGACGTGGGATATGCAAGTGAGGTCGGTATTGAACTGGGAAATTTTAATTCCTTTGCTTTTAACGTATCCATTTTAATTGCCATTTATACAGTACGCCTTATTTTATTCGATTGGTAGTTTGTGTTTGTTTTAGTGTTCTGTCCTGTTAGCATCCCTTTCAAACAGTTGCACAGCATTTTGTTGTGCTTTGCCTTTCAAATATACTTTAGAAACAAACTGTGAACTGAATCAATACCAAAAATTTATGAAAACTGAGCACATTTTTTTACACACAACTTTAAGATGAAAGTCAGCACATGTACCCATAACGTTAATAATTAATAATGTCCCAAATAACTAAGCACATCTAACAGGCCTTAATAATAAAGTTAGTGTAAAGGTACGTGTACAAAGTCACACCTGTCAGAGTATTCCTCTCTAAGCTCGAGTTCTCAGTCTGGATTATTGCAGGCAGCATGAATCGGACGCTCTGCTTCCTTGCACAGTGGAGCAGTGCCTGCTGGAGTCCCTCCTGATGCAACAGCAGATTCAGCAAGTGGGCAGCTGTGACACTGTCGAAGGGTTTAGGGCTGGTGCTGAGGTCTAGAGCAGCCTGGAGCACACACTGCAGCCTCTCTGGATCCTGTAATAAGAACACATGAAGGTGGTTCATTTTCAAGATCAGGCTGATCTTTCAAAGAGAATAAACAAAACGAAGAGGTAATTAGTTTGCCAGCTAACATGACAGATAAATATTTTGGTCTACATCTTTTTAATGCACTATATACTTATACACCAATTACTAGGGTGATCTGTAGTAGAAAAGGAAACAGAACCTATTTGACGAAAAAGGCATAAATGAAACTAATTAATCCCTGGATTACCACGGTTTGGTTGACAATTTTTTACGTTACGATGGGAATCCAATGATACACAAATACTCATTCAGATGAAACATATTTGCAAAAGAAACAATATGCAGTACAAAACTCTTCCACAAAGGCTGGGCATCCAGGCAGCAGCCAGCTGACTGAGCTGAGCAACAGCACCCTTAGTCCACCAACGGACTAAGCATTTACATTATTCTATAAATTACATGAGATAATTAACACTATTATTAAATAAGCTTTGTGTTAATGATTGTGACTTACTTTGGGGTCAATATAAGTGTTTTAAGCAGGTTTAAGGCTATGCTATGAAATATGCTTAGGGCCCTATGATTTCCGTGATATGACAAATGCATAGAGCCTAAAAAAAACATCTTGAAATTCAAAATCTTGACAATAAGTGTAATAATTATAAACGGTTATCAGCCAATCAACAGCATAGCAGCAAAAACACAGCATTAACTGAACAGCACAGTGCTTTCTCTAATTCAGGTATAAAGTTTAAAACATGGCTCAGCCACTCGTTTGTTAATGAGAACGGAGCTGTGATGGGCTAAGTGTAAAAATTTAAATTTTTAGTGAAATCTTTAAAAACAATTGCTAAATACATTTTTGTGCCTTGAACTTTTCTTGATAAAAGGACTTTGTTTGTAAAAAAAATCAAGTTATAAATTGCACTTTTATTTATAGTTGTAAAATATGCACCCCAAACACCTTAATTGTTTAGGTGTGTAAACTTTCATTTATATTAGTTTTGAAGTTAATAAATGTATCTGCAGCAATTTCATGAAATACAAATGTGGCATTTTGTTCTCGTTTTTTTTTTTTTTACTGTACTATTTTAAAACTCCAGCAGCACTGCTGTGTCTGATCTAATCGTACTTGCTCTATAAACACAATTGGGGTCCTGAACAGAGTAAATGGGAATAATAAATTATGCAAAGAAACAGAGGGACTACAGTACATTCAAGATATAAGAAACCATAAACTGTTTAGGTGAAGGGTAGTGTTACCAAGTGTTAGAGAAGACTTTACATGTTTCTTCTAGACATATAACTCAGTCAACAAACCTGAAGTCCCACTGCTTTGGAAGGCAGTTTTTTTAGCAGCGTGCAGGCTAGTTGCTTAACCTCTAGGAAGTTGCTGTTTAGACAGTACAGAACAGCCTGTGCGTGAGCAACAGTTACACAATCTGCCAGGACAAATCCATCAGAGTCTGATGCACAAAAAAACAGACAAATCAGTAGTTAGTATTCTGGTCATATTTCCTTTCATTCAGTCTGAAATTCCAAACAATTTGCCCATAGATGCAAGTAAATCAACAATATTTCAAAGCTTTATGGATTTCCCTTTTTACTGCCATGATGCTGGTGTTACACAGTGTACCATTACAGACATGTGTATATTAGTGGTCTAACTTAATGCATTATAAGGTGCTTAAACTGGCACTACTGAGCAGCTAAAAACAAAGGGATGCTGAGAACATATTCAGTAAGGATGGTGCCATTTAGAAGATGAAGACCTCGTTTTCAGCATTACAACTTGCTGCTCTTAACTGGGACTGAGATTTAAAACAAAAATTGCTACTATCATAGTCAATACGGTAACATTTGTTTCCAAGTATTTACACATTTTCATGTAAAGATGATATTTCGTAATAAGCATTGTTGTAAGGTCCAATTTTATATTTGTGAAAATCGCAGAAAGTGCATGTATAGCTTAAATAAATATTCCTTCAAGTTTAGCAGTTGTGTGTCTCTATTATTTCATCACCCATCTCTAAATGTCAGCATCTGCCATTGAAAATCCCATAGCACTTGACCATTAGTATATCCATGAGTGGTTGGACTCTGGACTTGAAAATTTATTTACCTTTAACACTGTGCATATATTTGGATTGGATTAGTTTTTCTGGTGAATATCTGTGGCTTTACCACATCTCATCAATTAAAAAAAAACTCCTGAATCTGGATTATAATTAAAATCTCACAGACTTGTTTTCGTATACAATATGCATATAATTATATATAGGGCAGCACAGTGGGTAGCACCACTGCCTCACAGCAAGAAGTTGCCAGGCTTAATACCAGGGTGGAATGACCTGGGTCCTTTTTTATATGGAGTCTGAATGTTTTCCCCCTAACTGTGAGGGTTTACTCTGGGTACTCCGGTTTCATCCCACAGACTGTGTGTTGGGTTAACAGGTGTCTCTAAAGTGGCATTTAGTGTGTGAGCGTGCCCTATGATAGATTGGCGTCCGATCTAGGGTTGTTCCTGCCCTGGCACCCAGAGTTGCCGGAGGGGCACCGACTGGCGGCTCATGAACCAGGACCAGTACCTTGTCAGAGTTGAAAAAGGACCATTAAAGGTTCATGGTTTCTTCAATGCAACATACAGAAAGTAATTAAATTATATTTATATTTATAAATAATATTTATCATTTATAAATATAAATATAATTTAATTACTTTCAGTATGTTGTCTTAAATATTCATTCACATAATAAAGTATCACTACACATAAAGCAAAATCTGAAACATTATATCGATTACTTCAAATATGAAATGTATAATGAAATATAAATAGTATGAGCAGTGTAACAGTGAAAAGTACCTGTGCTAAAGGAGAATAGATCACCCACCAGCCCCAGCAGCTGTAGAGCCACTAAACAACTGGAAAAAGAGGCTCCTGGCTGCAGGACTTGAAATAAACTCTCACAGAACCACCAGAGGAATTCCTGAGGATACACACAAGAACAATTTTAACTGTTTTATTTTTTTTAAACCCTGTTCTTATACATAGTAAGTTTGACATGCCAGTACACTGTTTTCTGCTCCTAGTAGGGATGGGTAAAGAAATTATTGATAAATAAAATAAATCATACAAAAGGCTGGATATTCAGAAACACCCTAGAAAAACAAGTGAGTCATCCTCTGAGAAACCCCAGTTATTTATGACTGCCTTACTCCTCCTCTCTACTACCTACATGATGGATAGATTTTGGAAATTTCAGAAGTTTGCATTATAAATAGATAATTTTGGTAATCATTGGTGTGATTTTCAGTGTTCTAAAAGCAAGCTGGCAGCCCTCTTTCGAAAAGTCAACAACAACCAAAAAACGTGTAGAAAAGGGGATTCAAATATTTAAAAAGTAAATGCATTCTGTTGAAGGATCTACTGTCCACTTATGTACAGATTTAAAAAAAACATTATCTTTAGGATTAAATAAGTGCAAGAGGGAAGACTAGATTAAAATGTGTTTAATATTGAGTAATATTTAATAATTTGATAAGATCAATATACAGTACACATTGAGCGCACAAAAGGTTGAGACCACTAATTTAAATGCCTCTGTTTTGCATTTCTCTCAAAATTAATAGTTATATCATTGACATTGGCAATCCGAGTGAAAAGTTGAATCCCTGTATTTCAGAATTTATCTACATTTGTTATGTTCCCCATTTGCTGTAATGACAGCATATAAAACCTATATGAGTAACTAAATGCATTTAGTTTTTGTTTACTAGTATTACTAGAACGGCAGGTTCAATAAAATTGCATTTCTTATTATGCCATGCCATTAAATTACGGTAATTAAACAGAAACTTTGGAAGACGGCTAAAAACGTAAGGTCTATGGTCCATTCAGTTGTAAGAAGTGAGACTGCACCTGGTATGTATGGAGGATGTTCTGCTCATGCTCCCGCTGTTGATCCACCTTCTTCTGTGCCAGTTTCTTCTGCAAGGACTGACTACTTTCTTTCACCCTACACAAAAGCTGACATGACAGTACAGAATGATGGATACAAAATGGATGTGTGAAACATCTTAATCTAGGATATTCTGTTTAGTGCGTGTCAAACCTTCTTGAACAGGCTGACTGTCTGCTGCCTCACACCAGGTGACTGGCTGTTCAGATTGCTTGGAAGGAAGTGGCGGATCAATTCTATTTCCTCTTTAGACAGCGTCCCTGTGCTGCGATGGCTCTCGCATAGCAAACCGAGAGCATCCATGCGTACCTGACCACACAAGTTATACAGTTCTGAAATAACTTCAAAATAATTAAATACTTAAATTTGTGCAATATAAAAACTGTTACACACATCTAAACATCATATTAATTAGGGACAAATTGGTCTTCAAAATGTTTACTATATGAGCAGGTTTTAGATAACGAACACACCTAAACCTTAAACTAAACATACAATTATCTACCTACACTCACTGGCCACTACATTAGGTACAGCTGTTTAACTGTTTGTTGACACTAACATGGAGAAAGAAAATTATTTTAACTTCTCTTTTATTTTATTTTTATGTAGAGGTCACAGAGGCCGATACGAACTCCAATTTTGGAAAGGATGACTGGTACTAGAAGTTTTTATAAAAATGAGTGCGAGATGGAATTTTATAACGAAGCTCAATTACCAGCAAATTGCGGAATCCAGGATCGTTTACAACAGAGTAGGGCTGCAAATCAGAAGCTATAAACTTCCCTATGGTGCAAGTAATTTGCTTTGCCCGTTCACTATCGGCACTTAGCG
>JAUZSU010120429.1:0-18411 GCA_034780255.1 Parotocinclus maculicauda
GTCTTATATAGACAGGTGTGTGCCTTTCCTAATCAAGTCCAATCAGTTAAATTAAACACAGCTGGACTCCAATGAAGAAGTAGAACCATCTCAAGAAGGAGAAGAAGAAATAGACAGCTTGTGAGTTAAATATGAGTGTCACAGCAAAGGGTCTAAATACTTATGACCATGTGGTTTTTCTTTTTTAATAAATTCACAAAAAATCCACATTTGTTTTTTTTTCTGTCAAGATGGGATGCTGAGTGTACATTCATGAGAAATAAAATGAACTTTTTTTATTTTAGCAAATGGCTGCAATGACTTTCTGTACCCACTGTATTTAGTAGAATTACATACAGCACAATACCTTATAAATAATGTATGCACTCCATTTGGATATTGTTATTCTTTTCACAGATGTGACACTGATATGGTAGTGAGTATTGCTGGCCCTTCAGTGGATTGAGAGTAGTCCATTAACCAAAAATATCCAGCCAAGAGCACCCTGTGGTTAGCAACTGACCACTAATAAAGGACTAGAGGATGATTAATGCACACTGAGCAGGGAGAAAAATGAGCAGTCTCTAACTGTACATCTACATTCTCTGCCAGCAATGTAGGTGTCTCAAAAGTGACCAGAAGCTGTACCCAGTATTAGTGTATTCAGCATCATACACACCGACATGGCTTAATATGTTAAGATATTATCTAGAAAGTGCATGCTACGTAAAAGTTAATTCAACTAATAATTAGGTTAAAACTGCATAGCAAAAGATGCTGTACAGTCAGTAAATTTATACAAGATTATAAAACATACAAAATGCAACTGGTTCATTTCATGATAAAATGTTCAGTATGTGTAGTGTACAGTGTATGTGTAACAATTGGCAACTGTGGCTATGTTCATGAAAGAATAAAAACATGTATGGAAAACTTTAAACTGTGGTCCACTAAATGTAAGCTACATTTAACTGGATAATAATAAATTTATGTTAACCAAAATACCAAAAGCGTAATAATTTATTTATTTCAATTTCAGTTACAAATTTTCCCTTACCAGGAAAAGCAGATTAAAACTGAGACAGAGTAACATATACTGTAGTTGCCAAGGTTCTCCATGTTAGTAGATGCGTTGCATATCAAGTTTTATACACGCGTACATACACATAGCTATTATAAGTATAGTTAATACATTTATATGTTGTGATTCTCTGTAAAACTCACGCTTATAAATATTCGAATGGGTTTTTATTCAACTGGTGTAAGAGCAGATGTAGCCATATGTCAGCATCACAGTGGCAGTGCATCTGCACTGTAGCTGAAGAGAAGTGCAAGAGGGGAGCAGAGCAGTGGATCTGAATACTGATGACGGACTGATGGCGGAGGAGTAGCCGGAAGCTGCAGGTGAATACTCAGCCCCCTCCTCCCCCTACACTCTCCGTATATGTGACACATGTCACTGCTGCGTGATAAGGGAGTGAGCAGCCAGCTTGGGGTAAACGAGTGCATTAGTGAGAAGAGTTGAGGTTGAGAAGCACATCTAGACCCAGAGAGCCTGAGGGTTGCTGTGTAAGTAGGCCAGTTTGGGGGTGGTGAGTAAGTACGATAAGCCGGGGAGAGGGGGCAGAAAGGGGGCGGTGGGGTTCTGAGGATCCACTGACGTACTACCATTTCATTTTTAATTCACAAGGCGAACTACACACTCCTCGAGATGGTGAGAATCAGTGGATGTCTCTAAATGAGTAGACTGACCAGGATTGCTTCAGAGTGCACATATTTTATTAATGGCTCTCATTAGCTTGCATGACTTATAGCATGTTGGACTTCGTGGGGTTAGGCAGCCTTGAAGAAGGCTAACAGGGAAGGGTGAATACAGCTTAAAAACAATAATATAAAGTAATAGTTTAAAGATGTCTATTACTGAAGGAATTAATTAAGCATTAAATGTACGTACCATCCTTAACACCATACTGCAAATGTGGTCATTTGATATTTCACAAATCTGACTAATGAAAGGTGATAATTTAGCTTCTGTTATTAATACAATATTAAACAGTACCAATACACAGTTGTCATGATAGATTGGAATGGTCAAACAGTAACATTGATCCAGCAGGACTCTTGGGCTGCTCAACAAGTTCAAACTTATAGTCAAGGGGTTTAAACATTCATCCCTTAGTTGCCCTTAACAGCCTTCTTGATTTCAGCTCAGCATAAATAAGCTGCAGAAATGTATTCTATTATAATTTTTTTTTTTGTTATATATATATTGGCTTTGTTTTAGCAATAGTCCAATATAGTGAAAAGAGTACAGTTGTTTTTCATTAAAAATGTTTGCAACAATTAAAATATATATATTTTCGCCCTGGGTGACAGAAACAGAATATCATATACCAGAGAAGCATACACAAAAACAGGCATAGACACAGTAGATCTAAAACAGTTTTTACCTGTTTTCTGTGTGAGAAGGATGTCTAAAGAGTGAGCTGTTATGAGGTAGAATGATTACTAGCACTGGTATTACAGAAACACAAAAAGAGAGATTTAGTTTAACTGGTGTGTCTCGATTTCTAGGAAGGGTTAATGATAATTGCAGGATCTAATTCAACACAATTAAGCTGTTAATACAGGAATACACCAATTCATGTCTACCCATCACATCTGTTATACTTTTCCTGTACTAAGAAAGCCATATTTACCTTGTTGAGTCAGAATTGGGTTTTGTGAATCATGCAGCAAGACAACAAGCCTAAACACAAATCATTTATTCCAAATCATCATGGAAAGCAAAGTCATTCTACCAAGTCATGGTTAGAGAAGACTAAAGTAGATGTTTTGGAATGGCTAGGTCATAGTCCTGAATTTACATAAACAGAAATGCTATGGAAAGACCAAAAGTGAGCAGTTCATGTATGGAAACTCACCAACAACTTAGAGTTCTGTTTAGACAAATGGGCTAAAATCAATATGAAAGACTTCAAAAGGGGTGACACCAGATACTGAAAGCAAGGGTTAACATTTTTTTTTACTCAACAAAATAATATTGGATAATTTTTCTCAATAAATAAATCAACAAGTATGTTTTAACACAGTTGTTTAATTGGGTTCTCTTTATCTGCTTTCGAGACTGTGAAACAACCGATGAGACTTTAGGTCATATTTAGGCAGAACTGTAGAAAATCCAGTAACTGTAGAAGCACCAGTATAATCTTAAATGGAAAAACAAATTTCTTACGTCATATAATTATAATCTATGTAAAAAGCAGGCCAAAAATTCTTTCATGTTCATGGGGGTTTGAAATTCCTAAGTCTCTAATCATGTTTTAAAAAGATTTTTTTATACGATTCCTACGACTTTGGTATGGGAGACATAAATGAACCTTGATACTGACAGGTTCTAATCAGCACACCGCTGAAGGTCCAGGTGATTCATCATAGTGGAGGGAGCTGATTAAGAACAACTGCATGTGAGTATTAGGGAAGAGGTGTGTAAGTGTGAAAAAAGAAAGAAAAAAGATGGGTGGAGGGTGGGTGGGTAGGTGGGGGAGGCTGCGCGGGTGGTAGTATGACAGAGGGAGGGAGGGAAGGAAAGAGAGGGCGGAAGTGACAGGCAAGGAGAGGAGGGAATAAGTGAGAAAGGAACAGAGATGTTGGCAACGGGATCTGGAAGCCAATGAGCTGAAGAAATGATTCATAACAAGCCACACTGCTGGCTACCATGAACATTAAAATTTTAGCGCTAGCACTTTGAGCAGTTACAAGCATATGGGTAGAAATGTGCCAAGTGTGTAGCTCTATAAAAATAATTTATTCTTTATTTATGTTTAATGTTTAAAGCATTTAGCAAACACCCTTATCTATGGTGACATCCGTGAGTGCTTTGTATTGTCCTATAGACATTTCCTGTAGCATAGGTTAAAAAATGGTAGCTAAGAAACACAGTAGCACTGAGTAGCAATATTTCACAGCAGCTGTTCCATAGATACATTTAAGCCCATAAAGTGGCCATTGTTATACATATAGCTGAGCAAGGACTAAAACAACTCAGTTCAATTGTAAATTATAAGAAAGGCAGGGCATCAGTTCATCACAGAGCATGCACACACGTATGCTTTTAGAGATACCAGTTGGTCTACCAGAATGAACTTATGCATATATGAGGAGACCATATAGACTCTACACCGGCAGTGGCCAGGTCAGTAGTCAAACACGGGTCCCTTGAGCTGTGAAGTGACAGCGCTAACTACTGAGCCACCATGCCACCTTTGTATTTGTTATTTAACTTAATTTATGATATATGCATACAAGCATGATATTCAGTTGAAATGTTACTGCAGCGCTCTACCTACAAAAATACCTTATACATCCACATACCCTAGTGTAATAAAAATGCCATGGAATCAGTGTGGTAATCGAGTTTTATGGCAGTTGACAGGTTTTGTGATCTTCTTAGGTGATAATGTTTTAGTGATTTTTCTGGTCAAGCCAAAAGAACAAAAAAAGAGCTACTACCATATCAGTGCCAATGCTTTGGTCCATCAATGGTCCATCACAAAATTAGTGGTGATCCAGTGGTGGACTATAACAGGCAAAAGTCTCATAAATTCACTATGTAAAAATGCTGCTTAGTTGAGGATGATTCAACACCCAAAATCAGAGGCAACTTTATGGTGGTCTCTATACATAGTAGAATACAGAAGTGTGGTTGGCATATGTGTCATTTGGCATAACTGCCAAACATTGGCACTACCTTATCAGAGTCACTGCTCTAGTGAAAATGGTCCATCATCCAAAATTTGTCAATACAAACCAGTTATGTTTAATAATACTTATAAATACAGACCTTGTATCACAGAGGTTTTAGATTAGAGTGGTCCCTGTTCATTGACATATACACTCCTGTTCAACTGCTCATTAATGCAAATATATAATCAGTCAATCGTGGCAGTATCACAATGCATGCCGACATGGGCCAGATTACCTGCCGAAGTTCAACTGAGCAGCAGAGCAGCAGAATAGGGAAGAAAATCAATTTAATTGACTATGAATGTGGCAGGTTTTTTGGTGCTAGACGAGCTGGTCTGAGTATTTCAGAAACTGTTGGATTTTCACATGCACCCACATCTAGAAAATGTTGTGAAAATGTAAAAATGTCCAGTGAACACAGCGGGTACCACTCCTGTCAGATAAGGACAGGCCCCTGAGGCTACGATTTGCATGGGCTGACCAAAATTAGAAGACTGGATAAACTTTACCTTGTCCTATGTGTCTCGATTTCTCCTGAGGCATTTGGATGGGTGGGGTCAGGACTTATCATAACATAAAAACATGGACACATCCTGTTTTGTATCAAAGGTTCAAACCAGTGTTGGTGTAATGGTGGCTAGCAAAGTGTACAGTATCTTATGATTAGAATATTATGAACATTCTTTGTTTCTACACCCTCTGTCCATTATATCATCTCCCTTTACTATGTAGGAACACTTTGCAATTCTTACAGACTGTTTCACTAAATGCTTTGTTAGCCTCTTTTCATTCTGTTTGCTAATGGCCAAGACGCCCACAAATCAGGTACTATTTGGGTTGTGGCTCATTCTCAGCACTGCAGTGACACAGATGTTGTGCTGGTATGAGTGGATCAGACACAGCAGTGCAGCTGGAGTGTCACTGCTTTACTGAAACGAGTTAACCTACCAAAAATGTCCAGTCACCAGTATGCTTTAGGCAGTGAGAAATGATTAAGGAGGAACAGAGGAGCTACTGTGTCCATCTAGAAGTGGAGCGTCGTGGACTTTTTGCAAAAGCTGCCAAAACCATTTTTGTATCTTTCATGGCCAATCCCAAACTGATCAAGTGCAAAAGGCAACAGGGGCACCCACTGACATCTGATTGCCATCACATTTATTGGACACACCTGACTCTAATTGTATCTTCAAATAAATTGTGAACCTCAACCTTATGTGAACATACAGTGAACTACAGGTTCCCATACTTAAGTCACTAATAGATATGTTATACATTATAATTTTCTTTAATTATTATATGACAATATTATATCATTTACTCTCTACTTTTAGAACTTATTTAATAATCCATTATGTTTCTGCACAAATATGGAAAACATTTATTCACCACAATATGTATTTATGAATATGTACACACACAGAGTCAGGTTTCTTGGACACACATTATATTCTTTATTTGACTATCTGCATGAACACCATGGGTTTATTTTAAGTATTAAGTAAAGTGAAGTAATTTGGCGTATTTATTTAAATACTGTGATATCTTTTTAAAGAATTATAGCCATTTTTACAGTTTTACATAGCCTTTCCATTTTCACAAAAGTAACTGGGCAATTGACTGATGAGCAAGTGTGGTCTGTTCCCTTATTTTTCTATGACATACTAGGAGATAAAATGTCTGGAATTAATTTCAAGCACTGAATCTGAATTGGTTGCTGTTCATGGAAACTCTCAATATGTGATCCTTTAAAAAAGTGTTACAATAGTGAGCTTGTGAACACCAAAAGGCCTGAAAAACCATGGAAAACAAATCAAGTGGCAAGTCATGGCAGAAGAAAAACCCTTCACAACATCTAGCCAAGTCATCACTCTCAATGAGGTAGCCTTATCACTACAGTCTACAAACAAGAGATGAATTAATGAATGTAAATACATTGGACTTCAAACCTCTAACTACTTATAAAAAGGCATTTGTACACCAGTTACCTAAAAAGCATGCCCTGATCTGGAACTAGATTAGTTGAACATATAGAACCAATAATAACTTAGAGTAGAATGATGGGGAGAATTGAGTATAGAGAAAAAACGAATGGCTGGTGATCCAAAGCATATTAAATAATTTCTCATACACAGCAGAGGCAGTGTTATATCATTGAGATTTAATGTCTGCATACTGAATGGGTTCACTGGTGTTTATTAGTCATATGATTGCTGATGGGAGTAGTATTATGAATTCTGAAGTGTATGGAGATAAAATTCCACTTCAGTGCATATTTAAAATGAAACCAAACACACTGTGAAGGCAACCAAAGAACCTCTTAGAGCAAAGACGTTAAACATTCTTCAACAACCAATCAATTGAGCATGCTTTTTTGTTTACTGAAGACAAAACTGTAAGCAGAAAGACACAAAACAAGGTTACTGCCATAAGGGCAATGTATCTCAAGGGAGGAAACTCAGAATTTGGTGGTGTCCATTAGTCCCAGACTTCAGGAAGCCATTCAGTGTATAGGGTTTACATCCAAGTATTAAAAATAAGCCTTATATGTATAATTATGTTTGTTTGTACAATTACTTTTAAGCCTGTGAAAATTGACTGAGTATATTAAAAAATGGCCACATTACCTAAGCAGTACATGAAATCACGTCTTGATTGCATCATTTCAAAACCACTGTGGTGGGTTACAGAGGTCAAATTACAAAATTATTTCATCACTGTTTATGATTGTGTATGCATGTGCAACATCTGCTACTAAATGATTATAATTCCTACGTATAAGCCTAAATTTTAGCTTATTCCTCTATAGAGAACAACTTAATCTCTGGGATGTTGCTGGGTTTCCTTATGTGAACTTCTTCAAAAGACATTTATAGTGGATTAATGTCAGAATTTCGAATTAGGTATTCCAAATAAGTGTTATTTAACCATCTTTGGTTGAAATATCTGCATGCTTAGGGTCATTGGTCTTGCTGCATGACACTGCTGCAGATTGAGTTCACAGATAGATATCTCGAGATGTCTTGACGTCTTAACATTTGCTGACACAATTGAGAATTCATTGTTCCATCCTCTGTGGCAAGTTGTCTGGACCAGATGAAGAAAATAGACTCAATCATAATACTACTACCAACTAGGTTTCACAGAGGGGGTAAGGTGCTTATGCTGAAATGCAGTGTTTTTAATTTTTCCAAATATAACACTTCTCATTTACACCAAAATGCTTTGTTTTACTCTCATCCATCCACAGACTGTTCTTTCCAATAGCCCTCTGGATTGTCCAAGTGCCACATGATGGGTAACAGTGTTACCCATCAATGGCCTTCTCCATGTGACCATGAACAACATTGTTTTCCCCATGACAGACTCATGAACATTAACATTAACCAATGTGAGATAGGCCTTTAGTTGCTTTCAAGTTACCATTGACTTATTAGTCAGCTCTCAGATTGTTACAGGGATTGTTCTTAAAGTGATCTTTATTCATTTGTTGATCTTTGTTGACTGAGTAACAGTGGTCTTTGTATACAATGGCTGTGGATTGCTGGAGTTCAAACTCTTTAGAGATGATTTTGTAACCTTATGCAAACTGATGATTGATATTGATTATGATCAATAACTTTATATGAGGTACTCAAAGCTTTTAACAAACAAAAATGTTGAAGATCAGACTCATAGATCCCTGTTCTATAAATGCTCCCACTCACACCTGAATGTCATCCCACCCACTATAAAGTCTCGACTCTAGCTTCACCATTAAATATGCTGTTAGGTTTACATACTTTTCTCTCTCACAGATATGCAATATTGGATCAGTTTTCTCAATAAGTAAATGATAAAAAAATATATACTCACAAAAATGAATAAAATAAGTACAATAAATACAATAATAAATAATAATAAAATAAATACACCCCCCCACACACACGCACACACTTGCTTTCCTCCCATAAAAATGATTTTAAATAATTTTTGGCATTACAAATAATCAGAATCGTGCTGCTTTGTAGTGTAGAAGGTAAGAATACTACTAACTCAACAGTGTATGATCATAATGGTTACTTGGGTCATCTTATACATTGGATTCTAGTGTGTATCCTCACCCTCAGGATAGATCAGATTTCTATAGGGCATTTACCCAAGGGCAAAACAGCAAGCGTCAAAAGCAGATCGTCACGTGTAGGTGGTGCCTCACACCTGGATTATTGGATCGTGATGGTCTTCTTACGCTTCTGCCTGGTCCTCCATCCATCCACGCCAAACCTTTGGCGTCCTCGCGTTGACTAAAATTTCACAGTGACGTCAGAGCTCACATTGAAAGCCGGTGTCAGTGATGTTTTTCAATGAATAAGCCCCCCCCCCCTTCTACCATTACTCCCTCCCATCCCCATCACTAGTACTATGGTCTGTCTATAAAACCCCAGCAATGGGAGAACCCGCTCAAGCTCCAGCATCACCGAAGCCGAGTGGATACGATCAGCGCATGAATTTCTTCAGCTGTAACTCGTTCTCTCTGCCAGCATCAGATTGATCTGCATTCTTTAGCTTCGGGAAAACGTAGACTAGTAGAAAAATATCACTGCATCAAGTTTATATGTTAGTTAGACAAGACGACCAGTCCGGACTCGATCAGTTTTACAGACGGTAAGCAATTGTTTTTTATATAGTATTGGTGTTTCACTTGACAAGCATGATTGCAAAATATCTAGGTGGTAAAAATAAAAAAACACATAGCAGTAGTCTGTGTGGTATAGTGAAATGCATTTAGTGGGATCCTGCTTAAATCTCGGCGGCTGGAAGTTGCTGCAGTGTGACTCACTTTTGCGCACATGGAGCTGTAACAGATCTGAGATCAGCACAGGTAGACACATCTACCAGCTGATCAGGGCAAACCGAATTGTTATTAACCTTAATATAAGTCACATTCAGGCTCAATCTTTTGAGCCTGTAAAGAGTTTAACTGTTCCGAACAGGCGCTGCCTGGGATTTGTCTACCTACACATCACAGCAAATCAAAATATAATAATAATAATAATAATAATAATAATAATAATAATAATAATAATAATAATTTTTAAAAATCCTAACATTGTGCTCAACAGAGCATTAAAAGCTAAAGTTATACAATATCGATATGCTATTTATATATGTAAAGTGATAGCACTACTCTTCTATTCTAAGCCCACACGTTAATGACTATTAATAGACTGAAGCCTATTTATTCCAGTGATTATTTTAGTGATGCACCCGAAAGGACCGGAATCCGTGTGCGAGTTTTGATCTTATCCAAATATGCAACGTTACAAATAACCCGTGCTGCTTATTACGTTCTCGTTTTTTCCCCGGAATTTCAATGTCGTGACGTACTGAGTGATGAAGTCAGTCCTGCGTCATTCCTGCGCACATGCCGACGACTTGCAAATGGCCCTTAAAGACACAGAGCTCTTCTGTCCGCCCACCGCATTGCAGAGAGTGAAGAAGGAGAGGGGCGGGGAGACAGATCAGACCAATCAGAACCCCCTACTGGGTGACTCCACGCCATGTAACACTCTAATATGTGTGCATCAGGAGAAGGATAGAGCCAGCCGGAACTGGCTTCCCCCTTGTCGTCTTCTTGCTGACATCACCAAGGGGGATTACCCTACAGCAGGGGTGTCCAATCTCGTCTTCCAGTGCGGCTGCACCATTTCAATCTGAACACGCAGACACGCACCTGATGAGACCCTGCTTGGTTGGATTTAAAGTCCAACAGCTTTAGATGATGGTAATTTCAAATAGCAAAAGTTAATAGGATGGGGTTATAAACGCATGCCTAAAGACTTAACAGACATGTGGGTTACAAGCAGCCTTGGACCAGTACATTGTGCCAGGACTAGCTAGGCATACTTAACCGGTAAATGCACTCTTTAGTACAGATGTTCGCGTTGTACTAAAAACTAATCAGGGTCTATGTCTTTAAAACCCCAAACTTAACAATAATGCCTCACAAATAAATAGGCAATAATGAGAGCATAGATCAGCACCATAAAGCATATGGGCCACACGTGAGTCCCACGGACAGCGCAGAACCTAGATCAGCACCATAGACAGCGCACTATCACCACAGACAGCACTTTTCAGATGAACCAAATGCTTGGATTAAATATAAACATTAAAATGTAATATAATGTAGCGTATTTAAGTACATAGGGTTGAATCTAATGTACAACACAGCATGGTGGAAAATATTAGAGTTCATTCAGGTGGAATTCATGTCAATTTGTAATGTTTAAACACAATTTTCAGTTGCAGCAGAATTTCTTCTAATAGTTAAAAACTGCAGCACTTAAATTCGTCATGCTGGGTTGAGTCACTCTTTTCCTGTCCAGTCTTTGTGGCACTTCATAAAATCATTAGCAACAGTGGATGTACAAGGCTGAATAACATGACTCTGCTATCGAGCAACAAACAACTCAGCGGTGAGTAAGTCTGAAATCAAATGCATCTCACTCAATATGGAGCAGGAAAGTGGGTCATGCCATTAGGGAAATCCGAGTAGTGTCATTCAGAGGCCAGGAAGACATTTTTTTTATAATTACCTATAATTATATAATCTAATTACTTAATGGAAGAGCCTATTGTCACACTCAATCATTGCACAAGCATAAATAATTCTAACAGCTACCTCTATTTTGTGCTAGTGTTATTCACCATAACGCTGTACATTTAATAACGCAGAATACTCTATGCTGGATTTCTTACAGACTTCACTACAAGTGCTTTGGGTTCCAAGGTCAGTGCATCAGCACCTTGGCTCTAGACTGCTTACTGCTAAAAGTGGCTGAAAGTACAGTAACAGTCTACAGTCATGGCTACTGACGCCTGACAACACTCAACTGATGGCTGAACCAAAGGAGACAGATGTCCAGCACAATGTCATTATTCTGTGCTCCAATGAGAACATCAGTAAGAAGAATCCACGTCACCTTTTCTACAAAAGCTTTGATCTGCATACATAGGGAGTGTCTAAGCCAACTGGCCAATCAGATCAGTATGTGTGCAGTTTCCACAGCGTATTCCATTTCTTCCTTCTTTACTGTCTCTATGGTGACCGTGGCTTTAGATTGTTACTGTAGCAACCGAACCAGTGGTAACAGTCTACAGCCATGGTCGCTAGGGGGCAGACGTTCATTTCTGGGAAGAAGACAGGTGAAAATGAACCAAATTTCAGATAGAATCAGTTAGGTTTATTAAGTTAGTTAATTCCACTTACAACTGGCATAGATATTTTTAGTGTCCAACATAGGAATGAATTAAAGCAAATTGAATCAGAAAGAAATAATCAAGCTACTTTGTTCATTTTAATGCATATTAATAGCTCTGTATCAACTACACTGCTCACAAAAATAGGGGGTATTTTAAAGTAAATATGAAGTAATTAAGAAAGAAGCATTTGCTTTCATTTCATTAAAAAAGATGAACAGAAAAGTAAATAGAATGTCAAAGAAAGTTGCTCGATTACGCAAATGAGATGCAAACTTAATTATGGTGATTGAGTAGTAAGTGATATATTCATGAGGGTGAACAGAAGCATGTTAAACTGGATGAGAGTGTCACACATTGACCGTTCAGTAGGGTGTATGGTCACCCAAGACTGCCAAAACACACCGATAGTGATGGGGCATGGACAGGATCGGGTTATTCAGCAGTTCTTGTGGGATTCTCATCATATTCATTTTAAAATATTCCCTAATTTTCACCATGGTCATAACCACTCATTTAAACAAAAAGAGTGGATCTTTTTCTTCCTTAAAGATAAGGCGATATAAGATAAGAGATACACAGAACTGCGTCTCTACAAAAAAAATCATTAGCAACAAAATCTGCCAATGATAGACATCTTATTTCAATTAAGCCAATATGTATGTGTTTTATTAGCATGTTTGAAAGTAAATACATTTAAAGTGGGCTTACAATCAGTTGTCCTAATGCATGTCTATGGAACATGATAGGAAATCGGAGTACCCGATGAAAACCAACTCAGAACATGTAAACTGCCAATGAGGTCAAGTGGGGTGAGAAGCCTAAAAGAGCAGATCTGATATTGCTCATCAATTGTGAATTCACTATGGCCCAGAGCCTTTTTTAAAATAAAAAAAACACATTTTCTAAAAGAGATTTGCAATGAAAGTTCAATAAAAGGCTTTAGGATGGAATTTAGAGCAGCAATACCAATATTTTATACAAAGTCTAGCAAAAGTTATGGAATCACCTTGAACGATTAGACGTTTCTTTCAATTGTTTACTTTTGTGGAAGCAAAACTGATTGCAGACATGCCATAAAACTATCATTTATAGTTGTATTATTTTTCAAAATTCCACCCCTATGGCATTAAAATACTATTAAAAAGATAAATAAATATAATTGCTTTTTTTAAGAGTAGAGGGAAAAAAATATGAAAACACTTCAATTTGCAACTGCAGTAGACTACATTGACAAATTATTTATCAGTTTAAAAAGAGTGGTCATATCTTGGGAGAGCTGTTAGGAAAACAGATAAACACGCGAGACATCGGTTGAAAGGATTATAAAACTTTTTCAAAAAGGTAAATCATCACAGAATGTTGCTTGTTCCCAGTCAGCTGTCCCAGTCAAATATCCCTTAGTTGTATGTGAGCAGTGTATAAGCAAATTGAAAAGGTTATAAAAGGGAAGTATACTGGTAGACCAAGGAAGACATCAAAGTGATAAGATCGAAAACTTAAAGCAATATGTCTCTAAAATGGACAATGCACAACAAAACAAAAAAAAATGTGTGGAAAGAGAAGTCAATGTCTATAAACAAACTAAGAAATCGATAAAAGAAATGGGTTTTACTTGCAGAAGCCAAAAAGCCATCATTAACACCTTAAACAGTTACGAATAAAGTTAAAGTGGGATAAAGAAAAGCAATCATGGAGTGCTTGACTGGATGAAAGTGCTCTGCAGTGATACATTATAATTTGCATTGAGCAAGGTGATGATGTGGGAACCTTTGTTTATTTTCCACAGCCATTGAAGATATGGGCTTGCATGTCAAGTAAAGGTTATTACTCATCATGTGAAAGATTTCATATCAAGTCACAACATGTAACTCATGAACTACTCTCTTGTAAAAGGTGATTAACCAATGGTACTTTATTAGAGGTAGTCTCCTAATCTATTTACTGGACTAAGTAAGGCAGAGTCTTATACATCTTATTTTATGATAATTCTTATTTCATTTATTATATACAGTACTGTACAAGTCCTAGGGCACCATTATATTTGTTCCTTTACCAATTGCATATTGGATTTGATATTATTAATATTATTTTCCACTGGTCTTCATTTCCAGGCTTTGTGAGCATAACCTTTTCACCCTGTTTCCCAGAGGTCACAGTAAATACTTACATATACATCATTTAGCAAACATCCTTATCCAAAGCGAATTACAATTAATAGAGTCTTACAATCCAAGCAATTGTGGGTTAGGGGCCTTTATCAGGGACCCAACTGTGGCAGAGGTAGATTCTGAACCCTGGACCTTCTGGCCTATAGTCCCGTACCTTAACCACTAGACCGCCACAGTCCCATACTTTCCACTGTAAAGTATTTATTTTTAGTTTTTTACCTTTAAAAACTCCTGTATTTTTTGGGTATATTCTAATAAAGGTTCTTAGATATACAATTATTTTAACAATGGTATAATGGCCGTATATAATTTTATATATTTATATAACTTAATTGTGTCCCAAGACTTTTGAACATTACTGTATACTACTGCCTTATATTCTATACATTTTTTATCTGTTGCTTTATATTCTTTAAAATAATGTATTATCTTTATTATAGTCAACATATTTTATTGAGTATATAAATAAGCTTTCAAATAGATAAAAAAAAATATTTGGTTTATAGAAACTATTAAATTATATGTATTATTTCAGCAATTTAGTATAATTCTTACTTATCAAATCTGGGCTGCCCAAGGAACTTGCGTCATTTTTGAGTCTTAGTCCTGATGTTTCTTCTTCATCACATTTGGGTTTTTTTCTCCTGCCACTGTTGTCCTAAGCTTGTTCTGATAGGGCTGTCGGCCTAGAATTCTGTGCAGCTGCTTCAAAACAATTATGTGTTTTAAAAAAGTGCTAAAGAAATAAATTGTAGCCACATATTAGCTCTGGTGCTTTTACCAGCTCTAAAATGCGCTGAAAGCTGTCAATCAAGTGATCATACCATTTATTGATTATTCTCCTGAATACACTGAACGCAAGAAAATGCAATAGATCCAGGACACAACACTAAGTGCCATTCCAACCCAATTATTAATAATTGAAATATTATTAACAGCTATATAACTTAGGCTGCTCACAATCATCTCTTTTGTCTGTCAGATAAGTAGCAAGCAGCAGGAGAAGAGGCTCATCATGTCGCTGTTTTGCAGAGGTTTAACAGTGGCTATTTTTTTTTTGCAGAGGTGTTTTTGGCTTTATTACACAGGGCAGACTGACCTCCCACACATAATTAGTCATTCCATTTCGGCACTTGAAATATCTATTTTCCTGTTAAACCATTTCATTTCAGGCCAACTTTGTTGTTGCATGTGTGTCCACGCCTCACCCACTCCAGCTTTATTTCATATTAACATCATCACTTCTTATATTATTGCAAATGGATACCATTCCAAAATCTGATTGAATCCTGTCTAAACTTCACTCCAGCTGAGGCAGGGATCCACAACTTTGCCTATTTCCCCCTGAATATAACCTCGGCAGCCATAAAGTTTAACTGAGAGGCACAGAGAGCCCCTCTCCCCACACATTAAAATGATTAAATTATTTAATTGTGAATAATCACAAGTTTTGTGATATTAATTTTGTGCTTGTTCCTAAACAAATTGCCCCCCATAACAGCACAGTTATTCAAGTGAATAATAATAATAATAATTGCATTATGACTGTTGAACAACCCAATAAAATTATTTTTTTATTATGCTTGTTTGGTGCACCACATTTTACTGTAAACTGTGCAAGTATGTTTGTGAGACAAAATCTGCTGAGGGAGTCAGAAACTGTTCTGTACTGTATGCTGAATGAAGGGAATGATTATTAAGGGACTATTTTTGATACATAATTACAGGTAACTCATCATGGTTGACTTGCTGTGAGTGTGTCACGTTCAGAACATAAAAACATACAACTGCAATTAGAATGACAGTAAATAATTTGTGGAAGTGCTTATGCCATGAGCTCATGAGTGTGTTAGAGTCACAGAATCTGATGTTGCACAGTAGTGAGAAAAATGTATACAGAATTGACTACACCTTTAACAATTCAGTTCTTAGTAGGTCATTTGGGATCCATTTGCTTGTTGTAACAACAAACAAATTAAACTCAATCTTCTATAGATTTTTTTAACACTGAATCTACCAACACACATTTAACTATACATAATGAATGTTGGTCAATCTCAGGCAACTTCATTTTATTTTTACATTGTTTCTCCTGACAGTCTGTTTCTCTTTATATCAGCACAGAATTAACAAATGCACACTAATAACTGCTTACAAAAATTAGGGGATATTTCAAAATGAAATATCCCTTAATTTTTGTGAGCAGTATAGCTTTAGGACAATGACACATGCTAATGATTCACCAAAATATTTTATAATAAACAAAAAATATCTCACATATAATTTAAGGAGAGTAAGTTGAGATTGACCCAGTCATAGTTCCAATAATATAGGACAAAATAAATATAGAGGACAAAATAAGAGATAAATAACTTACTTTTGGGCTTCCCATGTTCTTCTGAAGATCCAGATGTTCCATAATTTTCAGAAGTTGAACAATGTTAGGATAACAGTAAGTAAGTGAAATCCTGGGGACATGACTAAATATGCATTTTAAAGTAAATTAGTATGGATCCAAGAGATCTCTTAAAGAATATTTAAGATATAGGTGTTATATGGAGTAAAAAACACTTTAATCATATTTCATAGTAAAGTGTAATTTTAGAGATGATTGACAGATAAATACAGACAGATACATTTAGTAATGCTTTAAATTATAGACCTTAAAGTGTGATTAATTACCAAAATTAATAATCTATAGGTGTTATGTCCTGGGAATGAAGTGGTATCCATTAGGTGGAATAGCTCCCGTACACTAAAAGAGTAACATCATGGGTATGTAATAATTACACAGTTTTAAATTATAAAACACAGTTTTGGGAAGTGATCAGTTTTCAATCTTTAATTTAAGGTCACAGTCAGTTTGGGAATGATTTTAATATAATTTTAATAAAGCATTAATATGATCAATATTACGATTTATATTAAAAAGCCATACAAGCACATCTGTAAGGGAGGAATAACAGGAAGATGGTGAGATGACCGTGATGTAAGGTGAGTCAGCCTTTCTTTTCTCAGAAGGCTAACAATTTGTCAGTCTTTTAAAAGAAGTGTTTATAACATTACCTCCAGTCTTATGCACCACAGATACAAAAGCATAATCACAGATGTGTAACACATAAATTATTCCTACACATTCACTTAATGGGTTACTGTGCTTCAGTAACAACTAATTCCTGTGAAGTTGCAGTTTCCAGTGACCCAATGAGACACAAAACCCTTTGATTATATAACAAAATACTGGCAAAATATAGAGGCTGTTGGAAAGAAAGAGATGGAGGTTGGCTCTACAAACAGGGCAACGTCATAAAATGACTATTAGAATAAATACAATCCAAGGAAAAAATTAATTTAAAATCAACAACAAAAAAGAAGAATATTAACAGACTACTCATATATTAAACCTGTCTAATGACACAATTATTTGAATAGAAAATCATAAATTAAGTGTTTCTGGATGATTAATGAAAGGCCTTTGTAAAAAATCAAGTTAATTTTATATTGGTTAAATTGTTGGTAATCACATACAGATTTGGTTGTTGGAATTCTTGCTGGTAAACAATTGTTAACACCAGTAAACTAACTTTTTCATTAGTTTAACTGAAAGTTACATTTTTATTAGTAAGCTCAGTTGTGAGACTTGCGTGCTTAAAGTATAACTAAAAACACTATCCTATGCTATGATTTAGAATTTAGTTTAAGGGCATAACATAATTATTCAAATTGATGTTAAGTAAAAAATAATTCTCCTTACACATACCATTTCATTTCTTTGTATAGAATTCATGTATTGATTATGAATACGTTATGAAGCCTTAATTGAATCCTTTTGGTGTTACTATAAATCTTATTAAAGGAAAACTATGTTTTAATTTTTGTCCTGCTAGCTTTTAAAATGATATAAATTTCTATTAAAACTCAGGAACATATGATAGAGACATGATAAAGTGGTACATTTCAGTTATTTAGTGCTGCATAAAACATGTTCAAACTAATGTATGTGTACCTTACATAAAACATTGACATTTCATCTGTAATAACATTGTTTAATACCATTTTTAATGTTTATTATCCTGAAACTGAACCATACGGTATAACCTTACAGAGCCTCAAATTTTATTCATATATGTGGACCACTGACTGTCATTTCACTTATTCTATTGCTGTAAAATAAACCGTCGCCCCAGTCTGAGGTCAAAAGCGCTCTGGAGCAGGTTTTCATCCAGGATGTCTCTGTACATTGCTGCATTCATCTTTCCCTCTATCCTGACTAGTC
>JAUZSU010120440.1:0-18410 GCA_034780255.1 Parotocinclus maculicauda
AAACACCCCAGCCGTGTAACTGGAAACAGCTGCACGCCAGTCCCAAGCCCGGATAAATGGGAAGGGGTGGAGAAAGCAATGGCAAACTACTCCACTATCCTGCTGAAATACTTCATGGATCACATAGATGAAGGACAGAAATGTGTGGAGATTGATGATCCATCAAGTGACCAACAGTCAGCTGCGACTGTACGGTTAATCCCATCCCATACTAATATGCTAGTCCTCCACCACAGGGACCGAAGCAGTGATCGCCTGTCTCGATGCATGCTCGGTAATCCAGACACAAGATTTTTGTGTAAGAAACGTTTTGTCATCAAATGTGGCCAGGACTCTGTGGTCTACACTCCCAGGGGATATTTCATTATGAAATGTAATTTTCGTGAGCAGTATACTTTTTTGTGACCACTCTTTCAAGGATGATGAGGTGCACATCATTGATAGAGAAGAACACTGGTCTGGACAGGGAGTCAAAGAGGCCATCTATGTAAAAAGGGAAAGCATGTCCCTGAACAGAGGAGAGTGCCTCAAAATACACCTCTCATCATGTTACAATCCCATGATTTCAGCTATATCTCATTCCTATATAAATAGTACACATGGCTATTGTAAGTAATGGACAAGGCAATTTGCATATACAACTGATCACCAGTTCCATTGTTATGCAATGCCGTTGGTATCAGTCATTATTCTAACCTGCCACGTTTTTAATTAGTGGATAATGCAGAAATCGCTTAGATGAGTGATGAAACATTTCTCCAACTAGAACCTTGTGTCCAGATGAACTGATTCAACTTTTTGGGATTTCTTGCTCATCGCAAAGGTACAGAATTGTTTCTGGGTTACTGTTGCCTTTTCATCAGTTCAAACCAGTCTGGCCAATCTCCTTTGACCTCTGGTATTACCATGGCATGTATGCCCTCAACTGCTGCTCACTAGATGTTTTTTATTAATGTCACTATTCTGAGTAAACTCTAGAGACCATTGTGTCTGTAAACCCTAAAACATCAACAGTTACAGAAACACCCAAGCCAAAAAAATTTCATTTGGATAATGCATGAAGTGCATGCAGTGAATGCATCATAGAACTGACCCAAACTCAGGGAGGACAGATCTCTGGAGCTGTGAGAAAACAGTATTAACCTCTGAAGAAAGGCCTTCAAAGGAAGTTCAAACACAATAGCAGTAAACATCCCAATATTTCAGACACACCTTTTACCTTGGGAGTTTTATGTCATGCTGATCAAGTGGCTGATGGTCATTAACCCTTCTCTTTCCCCCTTTAGACAACACTCTGTCTATAATTGTTTACTGAAGCATGATGAAAGCTCCAGAGAACCTTAATCACGTCTTACATGACAACGAGAATCCTGACATCAACCTTGAGCTGCATTTGAAGGCCCTGAAAGTTTCCTACCACCAGCAGCTTCAGCAGATAGAGCAGAAGCACCAGTCTGGTCTGGAGAGTCGGATCCTGCAGAACTCACTGCTTTTCACCAGCACTGACACTCCTCTGAATTGTAATGGACATCAAGATGAAGAAAACTGCTCCAAAAGCGGAGGAAGTCCTTACCAGTAAGCTTTACTTTTCACTATGTAATTAAAATTATTAAAATGCACTTAAATACAGGATTAAGACACCACAACCCATTTAAAATGCATGCCAATGAGTGAAAAAAAGAGATGAATATCATGCAACAGATCTTGTAATTCACATCATTACATAATGGTGAAACTGATTGGACATATTATCTGTTTTTTTAAATAATTTGTTGTCATGCCTAGGTTTGCTAAACCACGTAGATCCTCCTCCACTCCCAATCTGAGCTCCAAGTGGAGTCAGAACAAGCATTTCCTCTCCTCTTGCACACCAACAGCTGCTTTTACCCAGTCTCAAGCCACCCAGAGCAAAGCAAACCTTAGAACCTCTAAGCAAATCCAAGAGGAACTGGACTGGGCAGAGTGTCAGAAACAGATTCATGTATCACCTGTTCCTGAGCACGTCTTCAAATCCATGTACAATTGTATTGTACAGGAACAGGACCGCCTGCGGCAGGAGGGAAGGCAGCAGAGAAAAGAGTTTCTTTTATCTATCCAGAAACCCTTTTCCTTTCACCAGAGAGAGGTTCAGAGGAGTGACAGCTCCAAGCCAGAGACAGACCAGGAAAAGCAGAATGAAAAAAGAAAGCTGGCTGAACGGAGGAAACCCACTCGTAAAGTCACAAATGAAGAAACATCTGAACACCTGAAAGGTGATCTTTGGGTAAACTTTCTTTAATATAAATTTAATTGCAGATATAGGCTTAATTTTATGTTATAGAGTCTCAAACCAAAGGTAACTACAAAAAAAGCAGTTTTTTCCAGAGAAATATTCCAGTATTTGAATCTAATCTCTATCCACTGCAGCTGAATCCTATAAATGATTACCACAGACAAAGATTCTGGCATGTGTATGTGTAATGAAAGCACATCTACTAGTTTGTGTACCCATAACTCACTTATAATGGAAGTCTGAGTGAAAGTCAAATACATTTATGCAAATCATATACCTATTTAGAAAGGCTTTCTGAATTCTTGACTTAAAGATAGAGTTAAACCCAAATCTGAATTTTCAATGATTTGTACAATGAATCATAAAGTAGGAACCCTATTTACATTATATATACATATGTAATAAGGTGTATATATATAGTATAATCTGGTTAATCATACCAGCCGGTTATAAGGACCAAAACGATCGCACCCCGATGTGGTCCGATTAACCGGAATCGAGTGTATATATACTGTATACACCTTAAATAATGTGAGCACACTAGAGTGGTGCAGGAAGGATTTCTGTCTGGCTCTTTTGTCTGTTACCTGAAAATTAGGTGGGTTTTCACTTTTCTACCATGTACTACCATGCAGGTACTTGTTCCCATCGGTGATGACAGGTGTGGTGTTGATAGATATAACCTGGTCAGGACTTAACTTTTGATATTTGTTTTTTCAACTGACGTTTGTTGTAACAGGTTAGTAGTATGAAAAGCAGGTAAGGGAATTAAATATACCAAACATTATAGGAGTTTAGCATAGTTTGTATTCAAATAGTTGCAATACCAACGTAGCAAAGGTAGCAAAATTCCTTTTCCCCATAATATTATAGTATACATAATGTACACAAATCCTTTTTATCTGAGGCCAGGAGCATACTGGATATATACCATCTTTATTGGACACATGCCCCAGGAAAATATTGCTGTGGCCTACACAGTGGTGAAAAGTCAATTTTATCTTGGTTTATCTTGATTGCTGAGCAGGACATTAGGTCCCAGCATCGTTACAAAAGCTTGAGCAGCCCACTCTTTCAATAATTCCAAACTTAACTTTTATTGTTAAATCAAGTATTTAGTGTTTAACAGGCTTATTTATTATTCCCAGCTGTGCCCCTGTAACTGATGGGCAAGCAGAGGGGTACAGCTATGCTTCTCTAAATTCTGCCTGAGACTATTAAGAACTTCTGCTCTAGTGAACTATAAGTAACCAAAACTGTCCAAAATTAAACTACATAAGAACATCTTTAGTAAGACGCTGTGTCATGTCTGTCTCATTCTAACACCTTAATTGCTACAGTGTAATGGTTGTAGTTTGTGTAATGTGGTTTGTGTTCTAGAGTTACAGACTGGATAGTAATCATGATAATCACACATATGCACAAATGCAGTAAATAGTGACTGGGTTGCAACACTGGAGCAGTACATCAAACCTATAGTTATCAACATCCTTATTTATTTGATGTTACTAAATGCTCACTAGATTTACTACTGGTGAATATTTTAAGATTGTCTCAACTTCCATTAATGTCACTTCAGAGAAGGAGCAGGAGAGGAATATTCGCATTAAGGCAAGGGCTAAGGAGACTCTCATGGCATCTTCAGCACCCAATCTGAGTCTGACTACCAGAGCTGAGCAGCAGACCCGATCTGCACAAATGACCAAGAGCAGAGTGCTGGGCTTCTTGGACCACATGCCTTCTTTTAGACCAAAGACCAACACTAAGGTCCCCAACTTTGATAAGCTGCATCAGGCCTTCAAGCAAGATGCAATGGAGAAATCAGAAAGGAGAGAGGTTACGGTCTGCCAGCCGTTCCGATTCCGAACTTCAGAGCTTGAACCACGTCAGAGCAGGAGCAACTTAGACAAATCACCAGTTGGTTTATCCTTTATTCTAATTTACATTTTACAGGTCTTTTATTATGCTGAGAAATATGTGCTGTAACTTTGAGTTTTCTTGTCAGAAGTCTACAAACATGCGTTTAAAGAGAAGCAGTTCATTTGGTGGCTTGGCATCTTTGTCCAGGGATACGCTTCCAACTTACATAACAGATGCTACCAGGAAAAGGTCCACGGCCATAAGGTTAGCAAACTCCAGTGTATTCCAGTGATTTAAATTCCTTCTTAACTTTATAGTGGCTTGTTTTTCATGACTAAGTTCATTGAGGAGAATTTATTTGAGTGCACATTTAAATCTGTGAAAATTGTCACTGCAGTGGTTTTGGCACAATAATTTTAACTGTTCAACCCGAAAACCTATGGGAGCAGTGACTGGCAAGTGTTATTACATCATAAAATATAAAAGTCTAACATGCATTATGCAAAACCAACCCATGAAAGATCATGAAGGTGGCAAAAGTAAACATTTTACTTACGCCAAAGAACACTAAATAGAAATGCTTCAGTGGCGTCTTCCATTTTCTACAGCGTTAATGTGAAACCGCTACACCAGGCAATTTGTCATTAACAGTATGTGGTGTTTAAAATGAGCTTTATGTGACTTTAAAGTAAATAGTCTACACTACACAACACAAATACACGGGACTGCGGTAGCCTAGCGGTTAAGGTACTGGATTCCTTAAGGCCCTTAACCCACCATTGCTTGAATTGTAAGACTCTATCAGTTGATATAAGTCAGTTGGTATAAGTCTATTTGGAAAGGGCTGCTAAATGCCATAAATGTAAAGGTAAAAACTGATAGAGTCTTCCAGGTTACCATCTAAGCAACTCAGAGTTAAGGGCTTTCTTCAGAGTCCAACTATGGCAGCTTCTCAGTGCTGGGACCTTCAACCTTTGGGTCAATAATTCAGTCCAGTACAACCATTTGTTCCCTTCAAATAATATTTTTGCTATTCTGACTAGTAACGCAAATAAGTACTTACCTAAATCACTCTCATCACAATGTTTGAAGCGGGTTGGGGCCAGAGGGAAGCCTTCAAAATGTTCCTTGCCTTATCTCTGAACTACACAGGAAATCTATGGAGTTGAGAGAAAGTAAGGAGCAGGAAAACGCTGAGTGGATGAGACAACACAGACTTAACTCTCATGCCATGAGCACAGGTGTCGGAGCACGGGCCAAAGCCATGGACCCTCACAGGAGTCTGAAAGAGGTGTATCAGGAGAAACTCAAACAGCACAGGTAGGCCTAGTCTTCTTTTTATTCAGGTATGGGTTTGCAATAAATAATCGATAATCTGTCTGATACAGATGTTACCAAGGCACAGTGGCGCTTGTGGTTATTGCATTTGCCTCAGTGCGCCGAGATCTCCGGTTTGATCCTGACCATGGACTCTACTTTGTAGACTACATGCATGTCCTCCCCATGTCAGCATGGGTTTACTCCAGCTGATATGGTTTTCTCCCAACTTTTTGAAGACCCACATTGATTGGACACTCTAAATTGGCTGTAAGAGCAGGATGTAAATTGGATATGACCTTGTGTCTGTTTGTAAATATAGCCAGTGATCCTAAAACTATAAAATGAAAAAGCAAACAAACCCAAAGTCTTTAGATAACAATCATTGGCAGTAGGGGTTAAAGGTGATTTTTTTTCTACCATTAAGTTTGGATGTGTGATTAATTATTGTGATTGATTAACTTCCACAATCTGTTTGGACTTCAGAATGGTCATGATTCTTTCATTTCAGCTGTGTTAAGGCTAATTCTGAATGATCTATAACAGCAAATGCAACAACAAAAAACGATCTTGGTTTTGATAAGAATCCAGATCTGTCTGCCGGTACCCACTGATAACATGGCCACTTCAGAGGTGTGCAGTTATGTTCGCCATTTATGTACACACCGACACAAATAATGTATACAGTTATATAAAGTAAAGGCTAAATGTAATATGTGGTGTTTTTTTCTTCTGCAGACAGGCTGATAAAGAGAGAATGAAAGACTATAAAAGGGAACTGCAGGACATGAGAGCTCGTGTTACAGCTCGCCCTTACCTCTTTGAACAAGTATCACAGGTACACAGAATTCCATTCCTTTCTAATTGTAGTTTTGTGCAGAAGTTTGAAAACACCTGGTCAAGGTCATGATTTGGCAATTTTGCGATTGCATTAAGTGATCAAGCAGACACCTATCTCAAGCATGACTTACAAGTGATGCAATCTTACAGTCCGAACAATTGTAGGTTAAAAGCTTTGCTCAAGTGCCCAACAGGGCAGTTTAGTGGAGACTGGATTTAAACCCTGCATCTTGTGAGTCACAGTCCAGTAACTTTACCGCAAAAAACACCACAGTCCATGTTCTGATGAAAGGACATTTTCACAATATTTATGCTAAAATATATATGTACAATTATAGCATTTATAAATCACCCATATCCAGAGTGAACTAAGTATCAGGGGATGAAGGACTTCGCTCAAGGTCTCCAAATCAACAAGTCTACCATTGTGAACTATTTTACATTTAATATGTAATTTCTAATTCCTACAGGTTATACACACTCGAAAAATTCAACAAACGTTATGTGCACAAAAGCTTAGTCACTTTCTAAATTATCCTATAGTGCTTTTCTAAAATCTCAAAATGTATCACAATTACTGACGGTTTAATTTCTGTCAATAGTGTTGTAATGCTTAAGTCTGATCTCGGTCGGTCTCAAGACTGGTCCCATCTCTGTAAAGACCTCATTTGATTTTGTTACGGTGGACTCTGAAGTTTTTGTGAGAGTTCAATATGAATGTCTGAGGTCACATTAATTATGAACTGCTTTATTTATAACATTATTGAATATTAACAATCCATTAAACCAGAATAAATCAGTCCTTTTTCTACATGTATAAATAAATTCTGTACTTAATGTTTTAACAGGGAAAACTAGTTATTAGTCTTATCATTCAGTATACAATCAATTAACGTGAATCATCTGACAGTAAGACTTAGTGTGCATTTGGTACGCTCACTTAGTACAGTTTTGGTTGTGAGGGCATATTTAAATGCTCTTACTGTATGTTTATACATTTAATAATAAAAACGGACAAAATTGATGTTGTATACTATCAGTATTCTGTTAGTTTTGTGTGGTGAGCAGAAACAGAATCATCACAATTTGCCTTAGTTTGACCAAGTCTATAATGTAATAAGTATTATTAATAATTGTAGTTTTGGACTTGACTACCAAAAGTCTTGTCCTGGTTTTGATCTTGACTCTAACTCAGCTCTAGCAGTCTTCACTCCAACGCCATCTTTTATTTTGCTGAAGTTGTTGTGTTAAGCTAGATTAATTCTAGCAAATCAACCAAATGTGCCCAAACGTTTACATACGTATGTTACTGTATAACATTAAAATATCATTATATTTGTTTTATTTGTTTATACACAGTCAATTAGTGCTTGCAGTCCAGTCCAGTTTGCATACAGTTTTACATTTCCTTTTGCAGAAAAATGCCAAGAATGATGCTGAGCGCATATACCGAAAAACTCTGGAGCAAGCAGGTCTGGATGAACATTTTGTGAAAATCAAGAAAGAAAGTGATGAAAGCCAGAAATCAAAAAATTCTAATTTCAGCAGTGACAGTGATGGTGATCACAGCTCTGAAACAGAATCCCAACAAAGGTATGCAGATTCGTGGAAATGGTTGTGATCAGCACCCTGGTATAGGGTTGAGTTCTGGTACTGTCTGTCTCGTCTGTGTTTGCTGTTCTTTCTCAAATGCTTTCACTTCCTGAGTTTCAGAATTTAGCCCAGGTCTAGTGAACTGGGTCTGTGGTAGACCAAGCAGACCAGGGGTGCTCCAGACTAGACACACATTTTTTAAAGTATATATTCTCTCAGGAGTAGTATACTTTTATTAGAATGCCTCCTCATCTCAGAAAGTGTGTAGTGACGTACCACTTTTTCCTGGACACGGCACATGGGCTGCTGTGGGCACCAGTGCTTGTTGAAAAACATTAATTTAACATTATCATGATCAATCAGTAGTATCACTTGCAAGAACCTAAATACTCAAGTACTCCTGTCTAAATCTTTCCAGGAACCAGACCCCAATTGTACTTTTTAGATTGCAAACAATTAGGTAATAAGGGCTCAGAAATGAAGCCTTATACTTAAGCCGATATTTCTGGATGCCATAATAGTTAAGAGGGTAAAGAGAATGGAATAAAACAGCTAACAATGCCTATCACCACACTCAACCCCACAGAACACACAATCTATATACACCCAGTGTCTGAAATCCAAAGTATGAGATCATATAATCAAGGTCAGAACATGCAAAAGTTAGCATTAGAATCACAAGTGTGAAACATGCGAATACGAATAAGAAAGCGAATGCAAGAGTAAGAAACAAGGAGCACAACATGTGAGTGTCCAAAGGGAACAAGAACACAATAGTTTCTATCTGGGTTGTTCACTGTCTACACAACACTAAAATACTGTCATAAACAGATGAGAGATTTTGTGTAGTATGTGGGCACCCCTGATCTGTGTCATGTGGTTGGGTTTTAAAAATGTTGGATTACTGACTTAGTATTGCAATATTTAAGTTTTACACTGCTCACAACATATTTAAACTTTACCATTAGTGCTTCAGTTACTTTATTTTTATCATTCTAAAAAACTATAGCAGCATTATGTTAATCGAGCTGCCGACTTTGACCTGTCGAGCACTGAAAGGCACAGTATGTGTCCAGATTAGGCATGAGCACCTGAACTACCTGAAGTGGAAATGTATAAATATTTTATTACTGTCTCAGTTTCCTCTCATTAGCACTCTTGTTTGAATTTAGTTCTCATCTAATGAGCCATAATGTACATATTAAAACTATGTCTGTCTCGCAGACTGGAAAATCAGCACATCATTTGCTACACTTCCATACGGAATGATAATGCTATACTTCATGTTGCTGACTTTGGCTTTGAGTGAATGTGACCATGTGCACACATGATGTAATGATTGTGTGAATAAGAGGTTTAATAACCTGCTACCACTGCAGGGAAGGAAGTGGGGAAGACAGAGCACAGAGCGAAGAGGAAACAGAAGACGAAAGGGTGAACGCCAAAAGGGAAGAAATCAGCTAAAGCTGAATGAGCAGTTGGCATACGATGAACACAGTGTTCAAATTGCACCGGTTAAAAGCAGTTTAGTATTTGAGTGTTGCTAATATTGTGGTTAGCCATCAGCGGTTTAAGATAAATAGACTTCCTTTTTCATAGCTTGTGTAGAGATTTTTAAATGTCATATGTGTTCAATGATTTTATAGGGAAATTTTATTGTACTTCCAAACAAAACCAAAAATGTCTTTTAAAATGTCAAAGGCAATTTTGGTCTCATAAATGTCATGGAGTCACCTACAAGTTTAAATTACATAGTTATTAAGAGCTAAATATTTAAAGTTGTATGTTTGTTGGTGTTTTATACATTAAATCATGGTGCCTTCACACTGTTTAAATTTTGTGCTGGTTGATCTTCTAAGGGTTTGTTCATCGAAATATTAGCAAACATTACACCAGAGGAAGTTTACCCAGGGTTACAGTAAATATGTTTCTTGCCATTTGGCGGCTACAAAGTCAAGGCCATGATGAACAACTGTAGCATAATTATTACCTAGAAATGTCACAGAGGAAAGAAATAAACTCGATATAACAAAGTTCCTTTTAGGACAAGGCACATCTGAAATACACATTTCAGAAGGACAAATTTTGAGATGAAGTATGTCTATTCAGAAAGCCACAGCACCACTAAAGTCAACATAGGTTATTTATCTATAATAATAAAAGAAACCTTCATGTCAGTGCTGCCTCAGCTGCCTGCCACATCAAGTGGGCCCTGTCCTGATTTATACAGAATGCTTTCGCCAAACTATTTCTGAATTCTTGGTTATATATTTTTTGGAAATTATTAACATATGTTCCAGGCCTGTTCAACATAAATCAGAATATTTTTTGTAGCTAAAATAATATTCATTTATATTCAGTTCTCTTAGCAGTTCAACTATCATCATCTGCTATGTTGGAAACCACTGTAAAGCAAGAAACAAGAACCTATTGTGTTTTTGAAGGAAATAAACATGTAATATAAACATGTTGAAAAAATATTTTTTGCACGCATGTATTCATTATTATCAGTATTAAATTTCATTTCAATAGCAAGGAAACTACTAAATGTGATTTCAGTATCAGTGAATAATCAGAAGCACATAGATAACACACTGCTCACAAAAATAGGGGACATTTCATTGTTTTGTGAGCAATATATTTCTACATAGACAGTATGCTAGCTAAGTAACTGCAAATAAAGCATTTTGTGAAAAAAAAACAAAACTCTACTGTAAATACTTGGAAATACCCCAGTCCTCTTGACATTCCATAACAGCCACTGACTAGCAGTTCAACTGTACTCTCAAATAGAAACCAGTAGAATTTCAGTATTATCATAGGCTTAGTAGCTAAACCTGCCAATAGTTACATTACACAGAGTTAGACTATATTTCCAAGGAAAAAAAGGTTGGGATCCACTGTGTTAGATAATATTAATGTTCCTTCTTGAGGTCCTGGGTTCAGTCTCATGGTGGAGTGGCCTGGGTCCTTTGTGGAGTCTGCATGTCCTCCCCGTGTCTGTGTGGGTTTACTCCCACAGTCCAAAGACATGCATGTTGGGTTAATTGTTGTCTCAAAAGTGGTCCTTAGTGTGTGACTGTATGTGCGCTCTACAATGTTTGGCGCCCCGTCTAGGGTTGTTCCTACCCTTGTGTCCAGAGTTGCCGTGTGGGCACCGGCTGGCCTGCGACTTCGTGTGGATTAAGCGGATGATAATGAATGAATGAATGAATGAATGAATACCAGTGTCCAAAACCCAATATACTGGTCTTTTTGAAAGCTAAAACCAGAAGAAGAACTGCAAGGTAGGTTATATTGCAGTTTGCATTGAAATGATGAATGAATAAATCATTTGTCCAAGACAAAAATAAGGTCGAGCACAATTTTTCTAGGAACAGAGAAGTAATCATATTCATGAATCACAATTTTGTGTAAACTGTAATCAAACACAAAGTATTTGTCTAAGATGCACTTTACTGGAATCTGAGAGACAATGAGAGACGCATATCTCCACAAAAAGCAGACGGTGTGTATTTGAGTGTGCTTTCACCTGAGGTACAGTTCAGCTCATGATCTGAGAGACATGTTCAACCTGGGCTTTGAGCATCACATGATGAAAAGTTCAAGGGCTCCTACAAGGTCGTCATGGCAACTGTGCTTTCTCCTGCTACCCTGCCATTTCCCAGCACACTCAGTTTCCCAACAGATTGTCCCTCACTATGACAGCACTGCACTTCTCAACCCGGTGAATGCAGCCAGTTTCCCTTCTGAACTCACTGAATTTCAAAATGAGAAGCTTGCTGACACTCTGTAATAACATGCAAAGCTTAATTATACCAAAGAGTAACCTCTTACTGTGTGTTGGTCTGTAATGCACATTCCAATTTTTTTTTGTAACTTAACACGTGTCTGCTCTTCAGCAAGGCTAGTGACTGGTCAGTGCAGTATTTGGTTCACTTGTGAATTCGTTAACTGTCTGGTGTGCTACTGAACTAAAGTTCTACAGTTTACTCACACATATTAGAACAAATTAGTTTCACACATTTTTTTCACATCATGTATATTCATCTAATTTGAGAACTTTCTGCCAAATGTCTTGCCCACAAAATTCTAATGCATTTAAAGAATCAGGTTTATATAAAATTGCCTTTTCTTAGAGTAAAATGCATGTATTTTTTAATATACTAATTGTATATCATTTCTTTTTTTTCCTTAAATTTGATTGTACTGGATACCTTAAATATCCCCAATCTTGAATGAGAGAGATATTATTTTCTTTTCTGGCCAGAGTCTCACCTGCAGGAGGAGCTGTGCCTCATCTTAGTCTCACTATCGACAAGAACATCACGATCCACAGATCTGTTCCCTCACTGTCTGTGTGCGGTCTTTAAGAGACCACTGTATAGGAAGGTGAAAGCATGTAGGAGTATAGCTATAAAACAGAAACACAAGGCAGACAGGTGAGAGACATTGGACGAGAGAGGAGGACAGCAGATACTGACTCTGCAACCTTGTCATCTTACTTTGAGTGTACATCAAACTAGAGGGAGCAAGCTTCAGATGGGGGAGAGGGAGCAGAGAGCGAGTGAGCGAGGGAGAGAGATAGGGCGAGATGGAGAGAGGGAGAGGGGAAGAGAGAGAGCAAACGCAAGGCTTTACATACACATATCCACACAGAACACCCTGAATTCCCAAAGCCTGAGAGAGACAGAGAAGCCACAGAGAAGCAAGGTCACTCTAGAGCAGGAAGACAAAAGGTATGTTATGTCAGAAAATAAGACACACTGAAGAGGACAAATTTCACACCTGACACGCTCTTGTTCTCATCTGAGACTCATCTTATGCCCTTCGGTTTTCAGGTGGACTGGCTCTTCCTTCTAGTTGAATGAAGGAAATGGGAACTGTGGATCAGGAAGTCCTGGTTTGAGTTTGGTTTCGGGTGACATAAAGTTTGATGCAATATTATTACAGGTTTAGGCAGTGCAAGACTTTTACAGAGTGACAGCATGGAGAAACTCTCAGGCAAAGACAAAGAGTTGATCCGGGACAGCTGGGAAAGCCTTGGCAAGAACAAAGTCCCACACGGCATCGTCATGTTTACCAGGTAGTGTAAAGCATGATTAATGTCCACATCTGGGAAATCATCATAGTCTGTTATACTCATTTTAATTGTTATTACTATTATACACATGCATTTTTCATTTCAGGGATATTTTTTTTAAACTCACCTGCTTGATTCTGTATGTACAGTTTAAGTAGAGTTCAACAGTATTGGATTGATCAGAATGGTATCTTATTGTGCATTTAAATAATAATTACCATCTAGACATAGAAATAAATCATATCAATGCTTTTTTAGACCTTAACCCATCTGAAGCAATCAATCACATCAAACACATCAAAATCTCCTGTCATACTGTGCCTGCCTGGTGTTTATGCCTCAGTTCAGTCAGAGGCTTGACTTGTTGCTTGGCGACAGATGAAACCTATTTCTGAACCTAAACCTGGAGAACTCTTTCAGTTCAAGATCGACTGCTTCAAAGCTGGAACGTATGTCCAGCTATCAAGTTCTCATGTTTTGTAGGTTGTTTGAGCTGGATCCAAGTTTGCTGAACCTCTTTAAGTACAAAATTAAGTGTGGAGTCATTCCCGAGTGCCTCTCCAACCCCGAGTTTCTAGAACATGTCACTAAGGTGAGAACAGTGGACTCTTCTTATTGTTTGCATGGAATTAAATTGTAAACCCTAGCATAATTTACTTGCTAAAAGTTGACTTGCTAATGCTCAAAAAATTAAACACTCATGATTAATGTCTGTCCAGGTCATGCTGGTGATCGATGCAGCTGTCAGTCATCTTGATGATTTGCATTCTTTGGAGGACTTTTTATTTAATTTAGGCAGAAAGCACCAAGCTATTGGTGTCAAAACCCAGTCTTTAGCTGTAAGTATTGCCTTGGTTAGAACATGTCTGTATTAGGATACAAATCCATAGGACAAGGCTGTTTTTAAGAAAAGATGACCCACAGTGCACAGTCAGTGGGATTCACAAAGTACACAATTTTAAAATCTGCTGAAGCAAGCACCTAAATGTGATCTGTTTAATGCAGAAACCAGAACATTTCTTATTTTTAAAAACATCTGGTGTCAAGATACAAATGACAATTTAACAAAATATGTTTTTTAATGTTAAAGTGGTTCAGGCCAGTGTTAATCATCAAAAAAATCATTAAGGCACTATGGGCAAGATAAATAATAAGCTGTAGATTAAAGGGTGATAGAGTTTATGTTAGAAATGTTATATTCATTAAAAAAAGAAAAATGGCTAAACACAGTACTGTGCAAAAGTCTTAGGCCACCATTAGATTCTTGTTAAAGCAATGGCATAATGACCATATACACTTCTCACAAAATTAGGGGATATTTCAAATACCAGGATACCAGAAGAACTGCTGGACAATCTCATCCTATTCATGCCCCATCACTGTCAGTGTGTTTTGACAATCTTAGGTGACCATACACCCTACTGAACAGTCAATGTATGGCACTCTTATCCAGTTTAACATGATTCTGTTCACTCTCATGAATATGTTATTTGCATGTTGTTTAATGAAATAAAATCAAGTCATTTTTTAATTACTTCATATTCATTTTAAAATATATATAAGTTTTGTGAGGAGTAGATAACATATTCTTGATGATTGGACCCAAAAATGTAAAACTTGTATTTGTCACTCGATAATATTCTTTTTCACTGATCATTATTGCAGTCGTTGTGAGCTTTAGCATATCTTAGCTTTTTCACTCTATTCCACTTCTAAAAAAGTGGCCTTTAAAAAAGACCATTCATGATCAATCTTTGGACTGTAGAAGGGTCAACTTGGCGGCCTGGGGGAGTTCCCTGGTGCTGCTAATGCTAATTGCCACTATAGCCTATAAACCATTTTTTAATGATATATTTAATACAGTTTTGATACTGGACACAAATTTCCTGCATTTACTGATGTATTCTAATAATGAGTCTGAGAAACAATTATAAACGTTCATTATACCATTGCTAAAACAATGATATATCTAATCTAACAGTGGCCTGAGACATTTACACAGTACCGTAATTTCAATTGAAATTTTAGGCCTTTAGCAAACACCCTAATTCAAAGCAATTTAAAAGCAATATACTTTTAAAACCTTTAAAAGTTAAGGCAGCTGAGGCAGCTTGAAATTGCTGGGACATGAACCCTTGATCTACTGCTTAGAGGGAACAGTACCATAAATTCTGCATAACTGCTGCACCACCACTTCTAATTCAAAGCTTACTTTCATTACTTGATGAAAGGCTGGGACAGGCAAGTCTTACCAAAGCTCTTTATATAAAGTTTTGCCTAATTTCACCATACAGCAGAAAGTCTGTACAGGCAGTGACTTGCAATTATCCTAAGGTTTTATGGCTTCCATGTACAGATGTTAAAACTAATTCTGAGGCATTTGGCTTATTCAATTACATTTTCCATCCATCAGGTGGTTGGGGAGGCCCTGCTCTACATGCTGCAGTGCAGTTTGGGAACAGGCTATACAGCTGCCATGCGCCAGGCCTGGCTCAACATGTACAACATCGTGGTGGCTGCCATGTCTAGAGGCTGGGCAAAAAACGGAGAACACAAGTCCAACAACTGAGCAGTGGGAGGACATGAAGTAAGATTTAATCTGAAGTTCAGCCAGAGAGGGTCTTTTAGTGTTTTATGTGCTAACTGGCCAAACTCTAGCGTATGCCAGCTGATAGGTTTGTTATCAGTGGCAAGAGATGAAGAATGTAATGGGTGCAATAATTTGTAGGCTTGACGGCTTGAAATTTAAACAACACTGCTGATTGAAAAGTCTGATGCTTCATAACTGGAGCTTGCCTTGTATATAATGGCTCGATGTGTCTCCTATCGCTAATGGCTGTTGTGCTGTTCTTGATGTTTCTCACGTAGGTGTCATGAAACACATTTGACTATGCACCATCAGCCTGGAGGTGAAAAAGGCTTGACTGTTTTGTTTAGACCTCAAAAATACTTTGAATTTGGCAAAACTGAAAAGTATAAATAATTTTCCCATCAAGAAAAGAAATACAATTTATAATGGTTATTATTGTACAGCAAAATAATTGCAACAAATCACTTTCACACCATTTATAAGACTGTTAGTTTCTCTGTGTTACACCTTCCATTCCACACAGTTAGTTTTACAAACTATCAATAGACTTGACCTGACTGTTACTATACATGAGAAGACTGTTATATCACGTTCTCAGTGATCTCCTCAAATATTTACAGTGCAGTTAGATACAGTAACAACATTCTAAAATGAATTTTAACCATCACTGCTTTTAAAACAACGTATGTGTTGTTGGATGATTCTGATGCTAAGTTTGCACACTGTGAAAGTCATACAAAATGTTGTACAATAATGTATTTCTCTGCATAGATGTTTTTAAAGCGATGATTTTATTTAGCTGCTGTGATTACAGTTTAAAAGTCTTTCAGTAGTACTGCAAACATTTTCTGTTCTCTTTGAAAAATACTGTCACATTTAAGCTGATAATTCCAATGCCACGTAACATTGACATTATATAGACCAGCAAGTGTTATTGCGCACAGGTTTACTTTCAAGTTACTGGTCTGTCTTGTGAGTTTCTATCTTAGTGTCAAACTAACTACTGTATTTACAAAATATATTATTATCACTTGGTATATTGTTACTACTTGGTGGTGCTGTATTACATTTTGTGTGAACACGTTATCCTTTCTTAAAACTCGATTGGATGTTCAGCAACACCTGTGATGTCACTGATTTTCTTGAGCGTATTTAACTGACATTGGTAAAACCTTGTCAACATAAACCTTGAGCAATCGTTGTGTTAACGTGAAAATATTTCCATAGCACTACAAATAATCTTGTTATGGTTCATACTTGTCTATAAGTGCTGCGTAAGTGCCGTTGATTCAGTAATATTCTTTATTCTCTTTGTATTCTGTATCTTAAGTGGATGTCTACCTCACTTATTTAGCTGCTAAGGAACAGCGATGACATGACCTGAGTCCTCAACCAAAACACTAAAGCTTCACCAACATTATACATATTTCCTTGAATAGGTTGTAACTTGAACCTTGGGTTCCGTCAAGCTTTTCTGTCAGAATGTGTTTGGAGCTCCTGTGTTCAAATGACATGAATAAAGAGTGCTGTCTGTGTTATTTTGCTCAACATGCAGCATTTGTTTTACCCTGTCTCCCTCTCTTTCTGTAGGATTATGTAACTGTTCACGACTCACTGTCCCTTGGGGAATAAAGGGATTTTACTTTGAGATTTAACCCATAACATTTCTGCATGGTTCTAAACATTAAGGGATATAATATTGCTAATAATTAGCTTGGTCTTCATTCCTACCAAGCCAAAGCTATTCCGACAGTAGCAGTGATATGTTTTAAATATTTGACTTGCTAAATCAGATCACTTGGTTCAGTTTTGCTCTATTATGGTAAATGTGACTGTCAGGTCTAGATACAACCCACACAGACTCGGATCTGCCGCCTACACATACCACAGCTTGTCTCATATCAATCTCAGTCCTCCCACCGCCACCATGAAAGAACACCTAGAATTCCATAAGTTCTAATCTTTTCCTAGCACTGCAGACCTGTGCATTTGGACGCACGTATACCCTGCAAGTCACCCTACACACCTTCTTCTTTTCTATAGACTTTAATTTTGATATATGAATAAAACACCTGTGCACAAACCAGAAATGCCTGGGCTATATCTGTTAGGTAACAGTAAAATTGATAATAAAGTACAACAAAACAGACTGGAGACTATTATTATTAGAGAGTCTGCTGCATGTTTTGGAAGCAGGGCATTGGCAATTACCATAGCAACCACTGCAATTCCAAGTACACAAGAGTCTGAAGTGGGGTTTTTGTATCTGGAGACTGACATGCACTATTAGAATCTGAAGAGTGTCTGTGAAGGGCATGCTGGGATGAGAGGTCTGAAGTGAATCTGAAGACTTATTAGATCTGTTCCTTCTAAATAGTGGTAAAAAAAAGTTTAGAAGGAATCTCTTAACAGTGTCGCTTTACAGTAAGAGGTAGATATACTTTACCAAGTATGGTCAAAACATAAAAGATAGTTGAGACACACTTACTCATGTAATTCTCACTTATGCTAGTCTAATATATGTGCATTCAGTCACCCACAGGTTTTTGCATGTCTTCATGGCATGGTATATGTACATCACGCTATCAACACCTTGATAGCGAAAAGGAGCTGCTGACACTTTATAGTACATGTTGGTCCATGCTGTTAATGGTTTCTCTCTCTGAGTGTCCGTCTGTGATACAGCTTCTGCCAAAGCCTCAATATCTGCAGTCAACATCACGCTACTTTTTTTTCTCCATAGACGCTGCCATCATTACTGTAACTATGATGTGGTATTTACTTTAAAATTTTGGAAACTGTGCTATTTACCAGAGGATCCAACCAATGTTGGGTCCTTGACAAGACCCTTAACC
>JAUZSU010120451.1:0-18406 GCA_034780255.1 Parotocinclus maculicauda
AACTAAATTATGACTAAAACTAAATGACATTTTAATCACAAGACTAAGACTAAAACTAAATCAAAATTTGCTGTCAAGCTTAACACTGCTTGGTTGCAGGAGCTATTGGTTACATAAGCCCTCAAATCAATTTAAATATCATTTTTTAAATGATTTGTGTATTTTTTCCAGTTTAAATAGAGGAAAATATAATGGAATGACCCAATATAAATAAAAAATATGGAATCATTAAAGAAAATTCTACTTTACTTTGTTGCTCCTCTTTGATTTAGTTCTTTCTATAAGGCAGTGGTTCCCAAACAAGGCAGAGGCAGTTTTGAGAAAATCTGTTGAAAACAGTGAATGTTGCTACACATTAGAATCTTAACATACATATTGTATTTAACTTCTAATAATTCCACTGTAATTCGTTTTGTCAGGGTGCAACAATAATGGCTGCCCAAAAACCCGGGGCCAGTAAAACATGATGTCGGGACTGCAGCATGAAAAATAACTTGAGTGGTTGGGCAAGTTTATGTTGTGGGATAAAGTGAACACAGATACATGACAGATGACTACAGAACAATGTAACTTTCTAACAATTCTGTCACAAATTCTGACTTCTATTGTTATGATTATTTAATTGTTTGTATGATTTATTGTATTGTTGGCCAAGTCCAACAGCTCTTTAAGGTCTGTGAGTGATTTGATGTGATCTGTAACTGATTTGCATTTGGAGAATTGACCTAGAATTTCTTTCAGAAATTCACATTACACCCGTTACAAGGTGTTTTCATAATTTAGCTTCAACATATGATACACAATGATACACTATTTTTCCTCTGATTAATCTAAAGAATATACGATTAATTAGAATAGTTGACTTGGTTTGGGGAAGGTTAAATATGAATGGAATTGCTTGGAGAGTTGGATGAAAAAAACAGCATTGATTTGAAAGTAATTTTCATCTTATTGTTTCAGGCTTTTTTTTGGATATGTAGAGTTTAGGTTAACAGGTGCTGTAAGAAAATTGCCAAAGTGAACATCTTTAAGATTTACTTATCTCTTACTGTTGGTTGTATGTGTTAAAGCACCTCTGGTCTGCGTCATGTGACACAGCTTCCATTCAACCAATTTGGAACCTGTGGCATATATACCCTTGGTTTTTTAGCCTCTTATTTTCTTCTGCTCCAACTCCTGCACCGGACACTTCTTGGCCTATCAGGTGCCAGATCTGCAACTGAAACCTTCCCTTACCAGAGGTGGGATACGAACCGTTGGGATTCAAAACTGTGAACTAGTGCGCTACCACTGAGCTGCTCTGGTTTGTATCCCTTTTCCTGCTGTTTCTGAGTCAGAGATGGACCAGGCAGATCTGGTGCCTGAAATTCAATGATGGCTCTGCTGCATCACAGAAGAAAGGACGAACTAAAAGAGCTTGATGACTGATAAATCAGAAGGGTCTGGCACACTAAAGACAATTTATCATAGATGAGACTGTGGATCTGCTACATGAAGGACCAGTGGTGTGTGTGTTCAAAAGTTTTGCTTTGCCAGATACCCTGAGTAACAGTGCAGTTTGGGGATGAGAGCTGTTTTTTTGGCATGTGATGCACACCAGGGGTTGCCTGTCACTTCATATTTTGCTCTGCCTGTTAGAACATTTGTGCTTCTTGATTTGATGTTAAGAAAATCTGATACAACCAAGTCAAGCAACCTGGTATGCAAATCTTAATTATGGTTGGAATGAAAATAGTAATATCAGTATTAATATGTGCTTATGAATTGTATAATACAGGCTCGCCCCGTTTTACAATGGCATGACTTTATGATGGGACACAGATAATACACACGTAAAAAAATACACATTCAGAAAAAAACACATTTGGAATTTTGAATTTCTATTTTCACCAGGCAAGTGATACGCAGTACCGTTCAATCCAGGCAGCAAATTTTGTTTCTGTTTCTGAACTGTCAATACGGCATTCAATAAATCACATTATATGTTGAACACTTCTTTATAAAATAATCTTCGTGTTAATGCTCAAATGTAGTTTCATCTAAGTGCTTAAGCAAGTTTAATATAAGCTGTGCTATTCTTCACTGCATGTTATCATTTCCACAAGCTTCTGCAATGTCAAAACATTTATTTTTGTCCAGAAATTGTCCCCAAGATCTTGTACTAATGATGGGAGATTTGAACCACTGTGTAAAGTCTGGGCTCTATGGTGGTCAACCCATGTGTGAAACTGATGTCTCATGCTCACTGAACCACTCTTTGTCAATTTGAGCCCCATGAATCCTAACATTGTCATCTTGAAATATGTTAAGCCTTCAGGGAAGTAAATATGTTGACTTGACCAAATGCAGCAACCCCAGATAATAGCACCAAGATCATAGCACTACCTCCATGTACGGGCATGTATGGTAGGCACTAGGCCTCTCTTCTTACCCTGATGTGTCCATCACTCTGGAACTCATTAGACCACATGACCATCTTTCATTGCTCTGGAGTACAAACTTTATGCTCTCTAGCAAATTGTAACCTTTTTTTGCTGGTTAGCCTTACTCACAAGTGCTTTTATTTAGGCTATACAGCAGTTTAGTCCTAATCCCTTGAGGTCCCTTAACATTGTGCTTGTGGAAATGATCTAACTTTAGTATTAATCATACATTCTACTGTCGTTTTCACCAAAAGTTTAAGTGATTGCCAATCATGATTATTCAAGATTACTTTCTGACTGTTTCCCCACTGTCCTACCACTTTTTTAAATAATCCATTGGACAGATCTTAGCCAGAGTTGAGTAACTTTAAGAATTTCCATACTGATGGATGATTTTCTAGCAGATTGGCTTTACATCGCAGCATGAGCTTTGTGTAACCATTTTTCAAACCTGTAATACTGTAAAACGTGTTCAGAATAGTACAGAATATTGGATGTGTCACTCTATGTGTAACCTGTAATGAAGAGAGCAATATTTGGTGTTTTAGGAGAATGCTGTGAATGGGGAGCACCTGTGGCTCGAGACCAACTGCTCTGGAGAGCTTTGTTACCTGGGTGAAGAGACGTGCATGGTGAAGATCTCTGTGAGTAAACCAGACCAGTGTGTAGAAGGAACAGATTAACCGTCATGTCTTCAGGGTCCATGCAAAACAATTTCCACTTTTAAGAAGCAAGTATCAACTTTTTAAAAATATGCGATATTGAAAGAGAAGAAGAGGATGGCAAACTTATTTCTCCCAAGGAGCCACAAACTTTAGTTTTCTGGTGGCCAAGGCATCAAATAATAATAGTTCACACATATCTTTTAATTTAATTGCTTTATTTACGTAGTAATACTTTGGTTCTCCACCACCTCAGAACTAATCGAATTTGGTTATTGACGCATTTCGACTAGCAAGTATTGCAGTAATGTAGGGTATACTTGCTTAAACTTGTAGGTGTTCAGCCATGCGACTTGTTTCAGCGGAAACTTGATTCACGATTCAGCAACAGTGATTTAGTGTTTCAGGTTCAAAATAGCACTTGCTTAGTGAACACCTCTGCTTTGTGTTGTTAGGGCTCCTACCGTGCGCCACCGAGCTGCTCGCCGCCTCCGCCATTACAGAGCGATCAGTAGGGCGCTTCTTATTTTCCATCCAGCTAACGGCGTGACAACCTACACCTGGAACACGTCCTATTTAAGGACTCATTCCGGTCCTGTCTGTTGCCACGTCGTTTTTGACTTGTGCGTTAGATCGCTCGTGCTTCACGCACTCCCGTACCGCACATACAGTGCGCTCGCTTTGTTCGCCTCGCTCGCCTCGCTTAACCCCGCCACCATAACGGTAGAATGGTTATGTCCCGGGGCGTTTATAGCCGACGGACGAGTAGGAGGGGAACCTCCGAGGTATTGGTATCGAACAGGGACAGATTCAGGGTTTCCTCCGCTCCGCGGTTCTGTTTGACGCTCCGTCGAGCTTCCCTTCACTGGGCTGCACGTCTCCGTTTGGGACGCGCCCTTACTCCACTCCTTCGTGCTCAGCACGCTTGAGCTCACGCTCGCCCCCTGGCGGATTGGACCGCTCCTCGGCCGATTCGCTCCCTAGCCAGCTGGTGGTTTCTCCTCTGTTTTGGAAACAACCCAGCTGTGCCTTCCCCATTTATTTTCTGTACCTTGGGGTGTCCTTTTGTTCCGCCTTTTTCGTTCTCCCACATTATTTGACGTCCTACCCACCATTTCATAAAAGATTTGTTTCACGATAAGTTTTTTCTCATCATATTTAGGGAGTTTTTCCTTTCCACTGTCACCATAGGCTTGCACAATTGTTGTAATGAAGCTTTGGGGCACTGCTTTTGTTGTAAAATGTGCTACATCTATAAACCTAATTTCTTTCACACACATTTGTACACACAAAGACTATATCCCTACCACTTCGCAAAATAGTTTATATGACAATTGTGGAGATTAGAATATGATGATTTGGACATATACTCTATTTACAGAAAGGAAAAGACGAAAATCTACCATGTGTCCACATTTTCACTTGTAGTTCCAATGTTAAACTTTAGAAGAAATCAGACAACAGAGCTTTGTTGTTTCATCAGTGAAATTCTTCCATCTTGCATTTTTTATAAAAGTTAATGCATTTAATACTTTTCATTACAAATCATGTAATCAGCACAAACATTTGAGTGAAGCATTTACAATTTGAAAAATGCATTGCTTCTTTTTGATAATATTCCAAAGAGCATTGTAAGACGTTACTGAATGCTTCTGTCTTTGAGTGCCTCCATAAATGGTTGATGGGGTTTAGATCAGGTGATTGTGGAAAATAGTACATGACAGCCAGTACTGCTTGATCTTCTTTTATTCTTTAAGTATACCGCTAGCAAAAATTAAGGGATATTACAAAATGAAATGTCGAATAATTAAATATCCCCTACTTTTTGTCAGCAGTGTAGGTGTTGCAAAGCTTTGATGTGAGGTTTGCGTTATTACCCGGCTGCAGTAAGAGTCCTGCTCCATGAAGACAAGCATTTCCACCAATGGTCTCAGACTCTTTTTCTAATTGTACATGTACATATTGTCTACTGTTTAGTAAGACTATAGTGTATATCCATTTTATTAGGAACCCCTAGCCTAAATGGATATTCAGATCTTCTCAAAATAAGTTCTGTAATAGCAGTGTCTGTCACAAAACTGAAATTTAACACAAGGTTTCCAGTTTCACTGCTTTCTTTCAGTAGTTTCTTCTAAGCATTAACACTGCACATTTTCGAAAAAAGGAGGATATAAATTTCTTAGTTTACTCAATGTTTATCCTGCACAGTGGGTGTCAAAGTTGAACTGTGCCTGGTTGCATGAGCGATGGGCATAGATAACAACTCTGAGAGCTTTAAATTCTCTCTGTCCATCTGTAATGCTTCTCCTGCACCCGTTTTATTTTGTGTGACCTCATGCATCGAAAATCATTCATATCCAGCAGAATTGAACAAGCAAGCAAAATTGTGTGGATTAAATTATGAAAGTGCTGAGAACTTTGTACCTTTGTTCAGATTATCATCTGTTTTTGCAGAAACCAGTTGGGGTCATGCAAGCGTTTGCTGTGTCAAGAGAAAGTGCTTAGCTATACTACAGGGGGAAAAAATTCCTTCAAGCAGGCCTAGAAGATAAATAGATTGAACAGTGTGAAAAGAACATGGGTGAAAAAATATGTTTTCCACAGACTATTGAAGAACAAAATCTGAAGAACTGAAACAGAGATTTCAGACCAAGTTGGATTTAATTTGAATTTTACCCTAATTATATTTGGGGCATGGTCTAATGTTAAGGTTAGGACCTCACTATTAAATATTTCTAAATGTTTTTTAACCAAAGTACCCATGGCACACAGTATGAATTACAGCATCAAAACACAACAAATATACATTAAATGTTCTTCCTATAAAAACATTGTTTATTTCATAATACTGCATTCTGAAAACAATCCTGCTGAGTCATATATTATTTATATTTAAAAATGCCTAGCATAATTTGGTCAACACCTGGGACATAATGACTGCAGTGGGAATTTTTGAGGGTAGCAAACATTTTGGCTAACCAGCTGTAATGCACCACACACAGAGCACTTCAGAAGAATCTGCTTCAGATGAATTTGAGTATGTCAATGATTAAATGTACCTTTAACCTAAAATGTTAAACATGCATGGCAAGGATGCAGAACAGCAAATATATTCGTACCTTTTGTGAAACTGTTATGGAACTGCAGTACCTCAATAACATCAAGCAGAATACAACCTGTCAATAATGACAAGACAACAAGAAAAGAAAATGAAGCGGGGGAGAGACATGCTCCTTTTAAACATTCAGACATGAGCACTACACATGGCAACAATTTGCATACCTTGCACCATGCATGTGTAAAAAAATGAATAGTTTATTCTAATAAAGTGAGGCCTTTTAATGCCTCTGTTTGATGGGCATTCAGTAAAAATGAGGAGGGGGAAGATGGGCTGCTGCCAAACATTTCTGAAATGGCTTGTGTTGAGGCAATCTAAAGATTAAAAGCCATCTCTTGAATTACAATGGCACATCACAAGATAAAATTAATGCAGTATTTTCATTAAAAGGATTGAGTCCCAGAGTGTTTCACTTTCCATTAGGTAAAGGGGCAGATGGGGGAAACACTCCAATGTACAATGATACTAGTGTTGAAGACCTTTAAGGCAAATATGCAGCATCACACCATTTTTTCACATCCTTGAGAAAATTAGGACATAGAATACCAATGACAATAACAGAAAGTAATACTTGTCTCCATTTGTATAAGGTTTATTGGGTCATTTTATGAATTCAGATAAAAACTAAACACATTTTTTATTGAATTAGGTAATGCATGGCATTCCGAAACATACCCCAGAACTTATTGGGCACAGGCAAAAGTGCTCCTTTTGACGAGAAGTCAAACCAGGGCTCTGCCACCACCAGACACCCACATTGCAAACCAGTCCTTGTTCAAACTCAGGTCCTCGTGAACTGCTTTTTCCAGCAACTGTCCCTTACCTCCGAGACACTGGAGCTGCCCATGTGAATAATGTGGAGGTAAATATTTGTTTTACAATACTTACTTTAATAATATTAACAATTATATTGTAAAATAATTAATAGAAATAACAGAAACTGTATTGAATTTTTCGCTGAGTCCGCAGAAGTAAGAGTAAGCTCAGTAGGCAGTTGGATTTATATACAGCTTTGATATGAATGAGCAAATGAGTTTGAGTGAATAGGTATGTGTGCATGTGTGTATCCATGTACATGTGTACACATCTATGGTTTCCGTGCTGATAAGATATGATGTATCTACATTAAATTGTACCATATTCTCTGCTTGGACAGTTTGCCAGTTACCTACAAATGATAATTATAATATGTTTTAGAACAGGAAATAATAAAATGATGCATGGTCCTCCTGGCTGCCTTTTGCCACAGATATAAAAAGAGAATTACATTTACAGCATTTAGCAGACGCCCTTATCCAGAGCGACTTACAACTCATACAGTTTTACAATCCAAGCAATGACCCAACTGTGGCAGCGGCGGGATTTGAACCCTGGAACTTCTGGTCCAGAGTCCAGTACCTTAACCACTAGGCTACACAGCCTCAGTCTAGTTTACTTGGTTTTCACCATAATTTTTCCATCAGTAGCCAATCTTTACCTGTCCTGCTGAGTAGAGTAAGGTTTAAACACTTCTCAAACCGATTAATGAACATCTGGCAACAAGGTGTTTAGAGCTAAAGGAAAAGAAAGGCTAAATTAATCTTAACTCCTTAAGATGTTTTCGCTTTTATGCAAGCAATATTGGAACTAAAGAGTATGAATTCATTATTCATTATTACATAGCCCTCTTGGTGTGGTTAGTGGTTTTACCTCAAAGGATAGGTCTTGGAGACATTAAAGTCTTTAGAGGTTAAAATATATATTATCAATAGTTAAAATTAAGTTTACTCTAATTTACTATTTATTATTATTAAGATTAAGATTAATTAACCTGCCAATAATGAACATTTTTACTGACTGAATACAAATAAATGAGACATGTTTAAGAACCTGATATTTGTTTTGCTTAACTTTAACTCAACTAAAACTGTAGGAACAGCATGCAGGAAACTCAATTGTGCAACATGACACAGGGATTGTACAACAGTACAGTTTCTTATTATTATACAATTATTATTATTATTATTATTATTATTATTATTATTATTATTATTATTAATACTATTAATAATAATAATAATAATAATAATAACAATAATACTCTCAGTCTTGCTTCTATTACTTAAATAAATAAATAGTACATTACCAAAATTACATGTATTGGTGTGTTTAACAGCATTTTATGGCAACATATGTCATGGTAAATATAATCTAAATATTCCCCTGTATAATGAATCATTTAGCAAAAATATCTATATAGTTCTTTTTATTTTCAACTGGCAACTGTTTTTGTTTCTGCCTGTACACATAATAGGAATAGAAGAACATGTTTACTTTAGATCATTTCTATCCTGTTGCCTATAATTAGTGTTTAATCCTTTGATGGTCTGCATGCATGGTTTACTTGATGGGTAAATTTATAGGTCAACTTAATATGATCAAACATATTTTAATTATCTTCATTACCACAATCCAAGCCATAATACATGTTGTGCGTTTCTGTTGTAGCTTAGCTTTTACAGGTGCTTGGGTGGCACAACAGTAGCCCACCACTGCAGTAACCCAGATTTAAGTCCCTCCAGTGCTCTCCAGCTCGCAGCAACAACACCTTACGAGCCCTGAATAATGAGCCTGTGACTCATGGAGGGTAAGCATTGCCCCTTTAAATCTCACAGAAATAACAATAAATATAAATATATGGTTATATTATATATATAATATAACAACAGGGTTTACTACATTTGTGTAATCTATACCATATGTGTCTGTTACTTTTAAGATATAAAGGGATTTCTTAAAAGTAACTTAGTTGACACAGATGGTATAGACTACAGAAATGCAGTAACACCATGTTATTTTTTCCAAAGCTGTGCATATGTGCACTTATTATTGTAAAGAAACTATTAATGTAGCCATGCGTATGTTTAAAAGTTGACCTGAAAATTCAGGTATCATATTTTCCTGTGGAATAAAAATGATATATATCATACGCTGGCATTATATGTAAACAAATATTAAAACAATATATGAAAAATAAAATACTTTCAAACAATACAACGCAAATTCCATAACTGGACATCAAACAGTCCCACATTGTTGAACAGAACACAATGCAACACCAAGCAACACCAAGCAACGCGCCAGCACCAAACCTGCATTAATTAGGATTATAGCGCCATCTACTGGAAGCATCTGCGTCTACGAGACGCTGGACTCCAGTTTAACATAACTTTATAACTTGAAGCAAGGTGTAATGTTATCTAAAATAGAAGCAGTAACACTAAATGTTAAACTTAGTGGTGCCTATTTTTAATGGAAGGCGCGAAACCAATTATTTTAATGTTTCAATAAACACATTTTGCTGAAACCCGAGAAGGCATTGATGAGCTTTAGCTTAATTAACAGTGCTCATTCGAATCACCTGGTTTGTTTCGCGAGTCGATAGGAAACCTTTCGAACTTTACTGTGAACGTGAAAAGCTATGAAGCTTTACGTGCGTCCTTTTTATTTTAAGGAAACAATTTATCTACGATGCAGAAAGCGTTAAAGAAGTATTTTGCCAATATGGACGAGTACCTAGCCAGCATCGGTTTGTACCGAAAAATGATGGCTCGGGACACGTCCTGCTTATTCCGAGCTGTTTCTGAGCAGGTAACGCTATAGTTGATGTTTTTTGTTGTTGTTTAACCAACATATTTTCCTTTGATGTAATCATTTAAAATTAGGCTATGAAGTGAATCACTTGTGTTTAAGCATGTTAGTTTTGAAAGAAACTGAAAAACCAACCCAGGATGGTGGAGAAAGTGCTTTATAATGTGGCTACATAAACAGACTACAACATTCCTGGACTAGATTAGCTATTAACTACATTACCACTATGACTGTATAGACTGATTTAATGTAAAACCCATAATGTTGTCCAGGCTACAAAACTGTAAGACACTGTAGACTGGATAATTGCACTGTATAGAGCTTCTGGTTTAATTATAATGTCATAGTTCAGAGTAGGCCTCTGACATATTAACTGTAGGCTACAATACTTTAGAGTAGTTTACTGAACTATAATTCTGAAAGGTAGAAAAGGTATTGAACTGGACATTTTACAATACTGAATGGTAAGGGTTGACACACTGGTGCAGGTCAGGGAGTCCCAGTTAAATTTTTGGTCTGATTTCTTGGTCTATAAGGTACTAGTTTCCTCCCACAATCTAAATACATGCTAGTTACTAATCAATTCAGCTACTTTTTGTAAAGGCAGCAAATTCACAAGTGTTCAGAACATCTGACATTTAAGTAAATTGTCAGCTGACTTTAGTCACGTTTTTTTCACTGAAAGGTTAGGGTGTAATGCAACTGGGTGATTGTAGTTCCTTTTCAACACTGTTTAAAGTAAATCACATCCTTTTATTTTAATTATTGTGTTTATACACTGCTTACTAAAATTAGGTGATACTTAAAAAAGAAAATGTCCACTGATTTTTGTGAGCAGTGTAGTTAAGGGATTTCTTAGCAGTAACTTAACTGACATCTTTTTAAGCATGTGTTTAATGGACTGTTTGTTGCATTGTTAAGGAGAATTGTTTGTACGTATTATTTAAGTACTTAAGTACCTCTGTGATTATAGAAATTAGTAATGTAGCCATTCATGGATTATGTCAGATTTACATTTGTCATTTAACACAAGCCCTTATCCAGAGTGACTTTCATTTGATACAATCTTACAATCCAAGCAATTGTGAGTTAAGAGTCGCGTGCAAGCACCCAAGAGTGGCAGCTTGGTAGACGTGGGATTTGAACCTGGTCCATAGTCCAGTACTCTACCTATCACAGTCAGATGACATCCCCAGTGTGTGTCTGTGCAGTTCCCATGAGATGGTCCAGCACTGTGTCAGTGGTTGGTTCCCGCTTTTCAACCTGTGTTGCTAGTTAGACCGCTGCAACTCTGAATTGGATTAGGCGGCTATGGAAAGTGAGTGCAGGCTAAGGTTGGCCACTGTTGTACAAAACTGCCTGGACAGTTGTACTGCAGGACAGGGCCTATAACTGAATAATTGTACAATAGTCTATCACTGAATTATAATTCTGAACAAGAGCTAAATCACTCGTAAAATGCTGTAAGAAAAGTTTACCCTCTAAATGGAATTTCCTCTTAGATCTAACTTCTGCAGCCTGTTTGTGATGCATTGCCTTTTCTATGAAACCACCCAAGTGTGTAAATTGGGGATTGGTGGTGTAACATATGATATGATAATCCGTTGTTTTTTTTTTCATTTTTGTTTACATAAAATGAGATTGTAAATTATACCTGTGGACAACAATTCTTAAGTAGAAAAGCAGGCTTGTGTAACTTCCACGCTTTTCAGAGTGCACGACTGCTCTAAACAAATGATATGGTCTTCTGTTCAGTGACTTTAAATTAACTAATATTCTAGCAGTTTCACGGACAACGCTTTTTATTTCTGTAACATTTTCAGTAGACTGTGCTGTAAAATATCTGAGTTTAACCAGCATTAGTTAGCTTTCTTGCTGGGTGTTGATTGTCCTTCCTTTACTTGCGGACGCATGCTGAACCGTTAAGTCTTTAATCACTGCTCATTCCCCGCACCTGGTTCCACCGAAGTCGGGCTACTGAAAGTATTCGACCGGTTTTCGCACACCGACAACGTTATGCAACTCTGCGTGCGTCGTTATACGTTAAGGAAAGCATTTTCCTAATGATGCAGAAAGCACTAAAGAAGTATTTGGTTAATATGGACGACTTCCTAGCAAGTATCGGTTTGTATCGAAAGATGATGGCCCGGGACGCGTCCTCTCTATTCCGTGCTATTTCTGAGCAGGTCAGCCTTAACTTTGCAGCACATTTACCTTGCCCTTAGCTTACACAACTTCATAACTTCGTTTGGTTTAGCTGTAGCTCTTGCGAATTCCTAGGTTATTGTAGTGTTTCAGCTAAGGTCTCCTTTCACATCTAAACTGAATTGACATTAAAACTTTTTGTTGTCTTTGTGTCTCTCCAGCTTTACTATTCTCAGAATTACCATCAAAAAGTAAGAAAAGATTGCGTCAACTTCATGAGGGCAAACAGATGCAACTTCGAGCCTGTATGTTTTTAACTTTGTTTTCCAACCGACAATTTGTAAACCTTGTGACTGCTTATTTATTTTTTTCAATATTGTGATTTTTTTTGTTTGTTTTACTTTCAGTTTGTTGAAGGTTCTTTTGAGAAATATTTGGAACGGCTGGAGGACCCTAAGGTTGGTACAGTATATTAATGCTGGATTGTCGGATTGCATGTGTGCAGTTTAGCCACTGATTGAAACCTGCCTGTTCATGGTTAACCAAAAGCACAAGGAAAAGGACGTTTATTACCTCGTTTAAATACACGTGCTATGCTGTGGTATGCTATAACAGACGTTAAGTGGACAGTCTGTTCTGGTAGTCGATGTGGGAGAAATGTGAAAGACCTGAGCGACTTGAACAAGTAATAATGGTACTGGATTAGAGCTTCTCCTTATTAGCAGGGCTTGTGGGGTGTTTCTGGTTGAATGGGGGTGTCTTGTCTATGCATGAGAGTAACCAGTCCTGTCCCCAGTGGTTTGGAAGGCCAGAAATGTCACACAGCGCAACTATGAATGAGGCTGACTAGTCTGTGTGAGCCATTTACCAGTATGCTCAAGTTAAAGAGTGCAAACAGGTGGAGGAGGAATTGTGATTCTCTGGATAATGTTCTGTTGGGAAACACTTTGTCTGGGCGTTCATGTGGATGTTCATTTGTGATGTAGCATCTAACTAAATGTTATGGACAATGTGGCTTTAATGTTTTGACTGCTTGGTGAATAAAACTGTCTTTAGGTTAAGAGTACCCATCAGTTCCAACCCTAGAGGGTGAGAGCCATACAATACGATGCTTTCTGATTAACACAAATTGATACTCAATTGTAGTTGCTGAGTTACTGCTCTCCCATGCTATAACTTTTGACTTTGTTTTAACTAGTCAGCCATTTATGGAAATGGTTAAATTAATGTGTGGTTATTTACTGCATATCCTACCCTGTTGGAACACTAAGTGGGAACCCAACAAGACATTTGCATTAACATATTTATCTAAAACTGTGGAATTTGCTCTCCATTTCTGGTTTTTGCAGTGTTTAATGTTGACGAAGTTGTTTTGAAAATGACTGTAGGGAATCACATTTACACTACTCACAAAAATTAGGGGAATGAAAACCAAGAGGATGCCACAAGACCTGCTTGACAATCTGATCCTGTCAATGCGTATTCGCTGTTGGTGTGTTTTAACAGTCTTGGGTGACCCTTGGGTTCACCATACAGAACATTGTGTGTGGCACTCTCGTCCAGTTTGGCATGCTTCTATTCACCCCCTTAAATGTCACTTGCTGCTTGTTTTTCTTTGAGGGACCCAAAACTTAACTTTTGCTAGATTGTTTTTTCCCCTGACCAGTAACTATGTCGCAGGATTTCCTAAAGGCTGTCCTTTTATACTTATAATGAAGCACATTTAATTACTCCAGAAAATACTTCATTATTATCGAATAGTCTAGTGCTATTTGTGACTTCTCCAGCTGATGGTTTAGCATTGCACTTTACAATTTTAAGATTAGGCACAGCTGATTGACCACAGAAACCCGATACATGATGCTTCTGATGAAGTTTGTTTCCAAAGGCAGTAGAACCTCACTGATAACTTCTTTTAACCAATGACAGTTTTTTTTGGTAATGTACCCAGCACTCTTCAGTACCAATATAAAAGGTTTTTTAAAGTTAAGCACCTAAATTTCACCAAATTTTGTATGATAACAATTATCCCCACAATTGGCAATAAAATGACCACCTACAGGGAGGGAGAGAGAGAGAGGGAGGGAGGGAGGGAGAAGATCCCATCAGACTTGCTCTCATGTTTGTGATAAGGGCTGACGATGCCCCACTCTGCATGCCACGCCAGTCACCTGTGACACTTGCGCACATGCGATCAGAATGCACATTATAGAGCAATTGAAGACAGACACTACCTACCTCAAGGGACAAAAAAAAAAAAATCGTGGAACATACTACTACTACAACAAGCTACCTTTGGGAACAATAAAGCTTCCTTAAATGTGTACTCTCCTAATAAGAAAGTGTTCATGTAGTTTGGTCATGTAGTGTACATCCCGTTTGTGGAATCACTGAGATATGAACACCTATAATTTAGGGCTGCTTATCTGCATTTCTAACTATTGTGATGTTGAAATGATACCTTAGGAGACAGCAGGACAGGTCGAGATTAAAGCTTTGTCTCTTCTTTACAGGTGAGTTGTCTAATTATCTGTTGTTAAATCTTTAGCTCTATACTTTTAGATACAGTACTTTTGATAATTGTTTAGGTAACTGGGCTACAGATATTAATGAATTATTTAGTATTAGTATTTCATTTATTGCAAATTAAAGATTTATTTCATAAGGTTATGCTGCATGAACTTGTTTCTTGCAGGCGGCACTTTGTCATTTACAGGTACCCTGGGAAGTCACCAACTGAGATTGGAGAGGAGGGGGACGACTTACCCAAGGTGAGTAAAAGACAGACTGGGTATGAATTCAGGTGTTAAATGCATTGTAAGCATATAATTATTAAAGAAATTTTGTATTGGTGATCCACCAAAATGACATTTTTTGACCATTATGTGAATCAACTGTGAATTAACTAATTGTTTTTTTCTATCTGCATTAACACTTTTTAAATATTCACATTTTGTCTCTCTTGCCCTAAAGCGTAAAGTGCCATTTATGATTAATTTTGGCTGAAATTCATGTAGCAGATAATGTCAAATCTGCTGCATAAAAACTCTGTAGACAAGTGCTCGGTGTAACACATTTTCCTGGTTTGTGGAAAGTATTGTGTTGCTTTTACTTCCAGAAAATTGTTCCCTGTCAAGCACTATAACTAAGATATAAAAGGTCAATGCTTGTGATGTTTTTGTCTTTTAGGTGGGGTTGCTGTATATCACTGCTATTTAGTGCTGTTTAAAACTGCTGTTTTTCTTTTAATTTTGGAATATTCTTTCATGTGTGTTGTAACTTGGCTGACTTATGCCATCTTCTTTATTTTGCACAACTAGTAATTACTGTTTATACTGTGGTAAACTGTACTACCCCCGTTACCCACACACTAAAGGACTTTACTTTTATACTTTAATATTTTATCATTATTATTTTTATTTTATTTTTACCAATATTTAGATGTCTATATGTTCAATATTTTTTATTATGTATATATATGTCTTTCTGCTACTGGATGCCAAGAATTTCCCTCTGGGATCAATAAAGTATCTATCTGTATATCTAACTTTTTACATTTTGTGTATTTCAGATTTTGCTCTGTTGCTCAAATAATGGTCACTATGACATTGTGTACCTGAAGACCTATCCAGTAGATGCAGCAGTATGCCAGTGTGAGTTTGTCTTACAGCCTAAAACTGTGCTTTTCTGATGGACGAGATTAAATAAGTTATAAAATATTGAAGTCTTTCCTAACTAGCTTAATTGTATCAAAATAAGTTGTTCTGCTGCAGCTATGTGGTCCATCCTGAATGAAAGTATAAACCTAAGAGAATTTATGTTGGATTTTGAACTTTGTTTCTCCATTTTTGCAGCACTGTTGTATGAGTTGTTGTACACACATGTATTGGGTATAGAAGAGGAGGATCTGAATATGGCACTTGATGGGTTCAGAGGAGGTGGGCGACGCTACCGAAACATGTCCATGTGCAGTGAAGATGCTAGTTATGATGCACCTGAGGAAAGGATACCAAGGTTTGTACATGCATGAACTATGCTTAACCTATGCATACATACCAAGTGACACGATAGTCTGACATTCATAGGAAGCCCAAATGTTGTTGGAGATTTCTAAACCAGATGGGGAAACAGTACAACCTTTTTCATTGTACAGTTTCTAATGTAAATACATTTAAATCTTAAAATCTTTAAAAGTGCGGCACAGTGCCTCGATGGGTAGCACCACCACCACACAGCAAGGTCTTCAGTTCAATCCCAGGGTGGGGTAGCCTGGGTCCTTGTTTTGTGTCTGCGTTTTCTCCTTGCGTCTGCTCGGGAGTACGCTGGTTTTCTACCAGTCCAAAGACACACGTTGGCTTACTAGATTGTATATTTATATACACTGCTCACAAAATTATAAAATTAATAAAAAGACCCCACAAGAACTTCTAGACAGTCTGATCTTGTCCATACCCCATTATGGAGTTGATTAAATGGTCTCTCAATGCTATTGACACCATCTTCTCAATGAGAAGTTTTGGTTCGGGGGAGCCTACCTGTCCAGATGGAACTTTTGCTGCTGGATACGTGATGGACGTTTGACAGAACTGGTGGATCATGTGTATGGCCCAACTTTCCGTTGAGGACATTGAGGATGTATTCTTATTTGAACCAATGATTACAGGGTTTTTGCTGATTGGATTAGGCTTTGCCCTGGTATATCGCGAAAATAAAAAAGTTGGATCAGCTGTTCAAAGTCCCTTACCACTGTCCAACATGATTGAAGGTGTCGGAAGAGCCGTAGGCACTCAGACTGTGACTTTTACTCGCGGACTGGATTCAATCTCGCACAAGCTATTGGTTCTGCACTTGAAATATGGAGAAACTGGAGAAATTGAGAACCTCTATTCATGAGTGTTTTGTTTAAAAATTAAGATCCCAAGCCAAAACAAGCATCTTATCTGGTTTTTGGCACCCATCTTATCTGTGGTTTGGCCTTGAGGTCGGGCTATAGAGAATGTAAAACTCCCCCAGAAGATTCCGCTGCCATGGAAACCTGTCACCTAGCCGTGTTTCTGCACTGGACTGCTGGGGCATGGCTTGCATGGAAGTGTTTTACTGTGTTATGGACACGGACTGGTGCTTTCGGGCAAGCTCTTTGGCTCCCCCTCTCTCCCAACCTTTAAACACACCTTCCATTTTCTGCTTCTCCCCCCAGTCGCATCGTGACGGGTCTGTGTGAGTGCTGCCCAAGCAAACTGCTATATACCGGATGGCCGCTCGTTGTTGCTGTTTTTTTCTTCGATCCCTTTCCCCCTCCTCCGTGGCTAGTCTTTAGTCAAATGTTTTATTTTATGTGCTTATGTGCTAAGGAGTTTTGTTTCCATGCTCATATACTGTACTCCTCTTAGGCTATGTGGGCGGGGCTTTATTTTTTTATCTTCAATCTTTCCCAATGTTTACCATATTCTAGTTTTTCTCAGTTACATCTTCCTGTCTTGTCCCCCGCCCAACACATGCTACAATGTATATGTGACAATAAACATGACTTGTCTATGCATCTCATTTGCATAATCAAACAACTTTCTTTGACTTTTCATTTGCTTTTCTGTTGATCTTAATTTACTGAAATAAAATAAAATGCTTCTTTTTATATTTTCTAGTATAGTCTAGATCTTGATGTTATCTTGTGTGTCACTAAAATGGCCACATGCTGAGAGCGACATACACCAAATACACAAATGTGGAACATGTAAAATGTATGTAAAATAATGGTATCTGTGAAATGAGCAACCAGAGTACCTAGGATCTAACAATTTTTGGGAAGATGTGCATTTTGCACAAGCAATCAGAATATAGGGGTTTCCTTGTGATTGCCACATGCTTGGTACCATATTCCTATCCTGTGGTTTGTTTTCTGTCTGTCGACATGTGCCAAAAAAATCCAGGCAATCAGAAACTTGGCTTTTTAAGTCGCTTATATTTGAAAGTTGAGACTGGTCACTTTAAACAGCATAAAGCAACAGTGGAACTTATATTTGTGTGTGTGTGTGTGTATGTATATACACAGTTTTATTTATTAATATATATATGGCTGAAATTGTTGGCACCCCTGAAATCTTTCCAGAAAATGAAGTATTTATCCCAGAAATGTATTGCATTTGCATGTTTTGCTATACATATGTTTATTTCCTTTGTGTCTATTTGAACAACACAAAGGAAATAAACATGTGTATACCACAAATGGACCAGACAATTTGCTTGCACCCTCAACTTATTTGGTTGCACATTTGTTTTGAAACAATAACTGAAACTGAAATAGGTAGGTGGACTGTAGGTACTGTGTTCTATTTTTTGTAGGCCTCATCCTGTTTTTGGTAGACAGTCAAATAGTCAAAACAGTCAGTGCTTTACCAAAAAGCTGTATCTTGGCCTTGTCTATCCACAAG